>QEOT01123313.1:42675-55482 GCA_003123785.1 Pterocarya stenoptera | reverse complement strand
CAAACGAAGAACAAAGTTTATTTTGTGCCAAGCGCACACAGGCGCTTATCCTTACGGGACCATACAATTTCTTGCAATTTTCTTTAATTAAAAAAAAAAAAAAAAACTATATATTGCATTATTTATCTTATTTTTATGCCATTATAGTGTAAAGATATGTCTCCAATTCCTTTTTAACTATTTCACACTTATAAGGAAACTTAGATATAATATTAAAGTATTTAAATAAAAAAATTAATATTTTTTATGACGAAGCTCTCTTTCAAACAAGGTATAAAATAATTATAAAATTTTATTATTATCATCAATGATTATTATAAAAATAAAAATTAATTTAACAATTCATAATCACGTTAACTCGAAATGATAAAAAAATAGATAAGAAAGTAATATATAATACTTTCCAAAAAAAAAAAAAAACACGTCAATTATTAAATGAGGATAGGAAACGTAGATCGTTTTTATTTGTTTGTATTAACATTTTGTTTTTCTCTTATTATGGTAAGGAAAATACGTTCTTGGCAAGTAATTCAGGCACTATATCTCGTTCCCTTTTATAAAAAAATTTATATTATTTCATTTAATTATTATAATTTTTTTAAACTTTTTATATAAAATAAAATAAATAATTTAATTTTTTAAAATTTTAAAATAAAAATAATATTAAAATTATATTTTAATAATATTTTATTTAATTTTTAATTTTTACCTCAACTCAATAAAAATAATCTATCTATATTTCTTTGACATTGGTGTTCTTTATGTCCTTCGGATACGCATTTGAAAAGGTGTGCCCAAAACTCACGTCTATGGACTATGGTAATCACTTTACTTTTTCTTTATATTTTCTGCATCTGATTCTTCAGATCAAAACTTTTGAATTAGGAAAAAGCTAGGGATTCCGGTCGGGGATCCCGCTGTAATTTACCGCTTTTCTTTTTTATTTTTTATTTTAGTTTTACTTAATAATTAAGAATATATTTTTTAATAATATTATAAATTTTTTGCTTTTTAAAAAAATATTAAAAAAATGATATGAATAAAAACACAAAAATTGAAATGGGTCAGCAGGAGCCCCAGCGGTGGGCGTAGAACGACTCTTTGAATTATGCAGACATTTCAAACTCTTTTGAATTTTGACTGAACCGACTTCAAACATTTTGATACAGTTCGTTTGAATTTCCTCAACATTTCGTTTGGGTAGACTTTTCCCGTGAACCTCACGCCAAGGACTAATAAAAGTTTGGTTATTTTCCCTTCTTTTAATTTCGAGTGGCATGTTTCGTTTTTTAAAGTTGCGCTGAATGAATATGAAAGTCGGGAGGAATATGCCAGAGCTGTACCTAGTTTCTTTTTGACAAAAACAATGGTGGATTCACGTCATATGCAGTGAGTCTTTATGATAAAGACCAGACCATATTTTTGTTTTGTCTTGTTCTCTGCTTTATTCTTGTCCAGGTGACCCGTTTTCCTGAATCCTGCCGAAAGTATTAACATTTTACACGAATATGTTTAGGATGCGAAAAAGTGACAAAATTTGCGGTTCTGCCTCAGTGGCTTCATTTCAAAGCATCTTACGTGCCGTTTTTAAATTTGTATGAACTTGCAAACACTTGAATGCCTTTTCCCCACACCTGGCAAGCCCACGTCTGATTATATTTGATTTATTTCTGTAACCATGGTAACATAGCTTGCATTCTCCTCTTAGGTTAAGTTTAGATAGTGAGTTGAGATGAGTTAAAATTAAAATTAAAAATTAAATAAAATGTTATTAAAATATTATTTTTTAATATTATTAATTGTTTTAAAACTTAAAAATTTTGAATTGTTTATTGTATTTTATGTGAAAGTTATAATTATGAGATAAGATAAAATGAGTTAATAATGTTTCTTGATCCAAACTGAGGCTTAAGGCTCAGTGAACCACTGTCTCTTCGAACTTGAAATGAAAGGATTAGATATACAAATTCTAAGGATTCGTAAAAACACATCCAAGAAAGTCCTAAGACATATTAGTTCAAATAAATTCAACAAGCAGACAGTCAGAAAATCGTCCCAGAAGAAGATGGAAACTAGCAATTGGGGTTATATAGTTTATGGCAATGACTAGTTCTGTTTTTGCTATTTTCATTGACAGGTTTACCCAGGTTAGGTTATAGATGTTATAGATGGGGCAACTAATCATGCAGCATTTTCATCTTAAAAGGCTGAAACTCATAACTTTCCGAGATGAAAGTTAAAAAAATCTTATTTTTTTTAATATTATTATTGTTTTGTAAATTAAAAATATTAAATTATTTATTATATTTTGTATGAAAATTTAAAAAAATTATAATGATGAAATAAGATGAAACACTTTTACTAAGCTTTTCATATATTAAGTGAACAACAGTGTGCCTATATCCTCACAGATACTGCACACAGTCATGATGTCATCGACGAGGATGCTGGCTATTGTCAAAGTTTACATGGCTCATCTCCCATTCTGCACAAGTAGTTCTACAAGCATTGCCCAGTGTATTGAAGAGAAATTCTGCTCAATCCCAGCTCTATCTTGGGAAGAGTTAAAATTATCAGAGGTTTTCCTGTTATGAAGAGTTACAAAAGCTAGCAGAAGTTGTAGCTACACCATATTCAAACTGTGAAATAATGGTGTAAAGTTCAACAAATTTCAAAAATTCGGCTTTTCCATCTTGGCATCTTCCTTGGGGGAACTTCTTCCTCTGTGCATGCTGGTAAAAAGCATGTGAATGACAAAGAGTTTGCATATCACGAACAAAAGATCAGAAAATATGCCTGGAGTCTATTCACCTTATATGTGGTGTCAGTAAAAGGTTGTGTTCCGTTTTCTTTAGAAGCACGCCTTCGGAATGGACTCTTCCTGGAATGCATGTTTCAAGAGAGCCACTGTCCTTTAGCTCAGATGCTTGTGTATTGAAGGGTAGTGACACTGAAGCCGTGGCTCCCATCTCCATTTCTTTCAAAAAAATACATTTCAGATACCCAAAAGGTTTACATGTCAGATCAAGTGCTTAACAATACAGCAAGCCCCGTGGATCGGGCACTTGGATGCTGCAAGCATATTGTTATACAAAGAAAAGTGAAAAGAAAAATAAAGGAGAAAGGCCAGGTGACAAACCTAATGGATTTGAATCAAGATTGTTTACGTTTGGTTCCTGATGTCGCAAATCATCTCCCCTGCAGATTTCCTTCAGATCCAACAAATGTAAATTGGCTGGTATCATTTCCTTGATATCATATATGCTTTATTCAAGCTTCTACCTTACCTCAGAAGACACATGCAGCTGAAACGGTCCTAAGTGAGCCTGGACTGGTGATTCCAACCCAAAAGAGGTTTGTGAATTGATTATGCTTGACATATTAGGTGCAGATGATGGCTGGTTTGAAGCTATGCGTTGGTTGGGTAGAGTGAACATGTCATGCAGTGGTGTTTCTTTGTTCAAAGAATGTATGCCACCAGTATTCAGATGCAGGGGCCTATATTCCTCACCAAAGTCCATTCTCATCTGAGAGAATTGGATAGGCTGCAATGCCCCTGGTAAGCACATAGGATGCAAACTGAAGCCATTTCTCATTGATAACATCTGAAACATTGATCACAAAGTAAACAAATCAGAATCAAATATATGAACTTCCAATCCATTTCTCATTGATTACACCAGATTTTTGTATTATAGGAGAGAAACGGAACATCGGAGAACTTAAAAAGGATTAGGGTTCAGAAATGATGTGAATCTTTTCGAGATTACAGTGGCTTCCTCTCAAATATTTTCTCACAGTTGGTTTCAATTACTGTATAATTTCATAGAAAAGTACACAAGACATAATTCAGTTCAACAGTTAGTTATTGCAGTTTTCCAAACTAAAATAAATTGTGGCGGTGGAAATCTGCAAGTGATTGACAGAATCATGTAGGACATAGAACCCAGAAGTTTATCTCTTGATGCTTCAGACGAAAGTAGGAATCAGTTATATTATGCTTGAGAGATTAATATAACAAAGGCTGCCAAACCGTTATCTAAGTGTTTGTAATGTGAGTATTGGACTTAAAGTACTATATATAAGATTGCATCAATTTCAAAGCTGATCTGCTTCATCAACGCTAGCTAGCAATATTTGTCCTTGTCAAACCCTCTTGACTAAATTATCACAGATTAATCCGAATTTTGAGAGAGGGAGAGGGAAACTTGAAGTGTTGACTCCATAGTCAACACCCCTTCCGAAAGAATTTGGCTATTGGATCATTCCACTCTTTCTCAGGGATGTACTTTCAAAGGCAAGTACATATATCACATCACTGTGTCTCTGTATAATTTTCCTTTTATCTTTCACAATCAATTTATAACTTTTTTAGCACACAAATCTTGAATTATGAAGTTTTCCACTGAAAAATCAGTGTAAACTTGTAGAAACCAAATCGATAATTCAATTCAAGAGTTCTAAGCTATGTATGCAACAACACCAACACCATTCTGCTCCAAAGTAGGAGATTTTTTCTTTTATATGTTACAGACAATACTAATTAAAGCCGTTAGAAGTCAACTCTGAACAATACGGGGATAGGGGCAATGAGCTAGCCTAACCTGAATACTATTCGTACCGTTATCAGAAAAGAAAGACTGGTAGCAGCAACTCAACCAGACGAGACGAGAAACCTAGACAAGCACAATGAAAATTTTTGTAGATTAAGGAGCCGGTTCTTAACAGAGGGCAACAAACCTGAACTTGAAGCTGAAGCTGCTTTAAGTATTCAATTGCTTCATCAAGCATGGAAGCCTTATCTGTCTGCCGAAATTAAAAATCATTCAATTCAATAGAAACAATAATTCTCATAAGTTGGAACCATTAAAATGTTAAAGAGGACAAAGTTGGTTGCACGCGTGTTTGTATACCTTGTTAGAGTTTGGAATCAGATTTTGCAATGCCTTCATTTTCTCATTAATCCTGCTCCTCCTTCTCTGCCAAGCACCCCAAACATTAAAACCAAAACATAACAAAGAAAGTAAAGAGGATAGATTTAAGACTACTCCCATTATAAATTCAGAAACAAAGCCTCAAAATGAAAGCCACTTAGTATCCTGGATGCCCCCTCCAAGAGGTAGATTAAAGTTGAATCTTGATGGAGCATCTGAAGGGAATCCTGGTCCTGCTCGGTGTGGAGTAATACGTGACTTTCAAGGGAGTTTCCTATATGGTTTTCCTGTCACTATAGGTACCAATACTTATGCTGAGATTTCAGCTTTAATTGGCAAGTGAAACAGACTCTTTGTTCGTTGTTAATTGTTTTAACAATAGATACCAGCCACCTTGGGTTTATTTTGAGCTTTGGGAAGACATCATCAGGTTCTCAGAGCATCTTGATTTTTCTATTAAGCATATATACATAGAAGGAAACTTCCTTGCAGATGGCCTTGCTAGTGTTGGAGCAGTGGGTGTTGATGGGCTCTTCAGCTCTGTTGCTATGCTTCCAAAACAACTGGTGGGTGTTTATGTACTTGATAAATGCAATTTCCCATCTTTCAGATGTAGATAGTTTTCTATACCTATTGTAACTAGATACTGATATTGTTAGGTGTGTATAGAATCTATGTTTGCATAATTACATAGGTCTTGGTTTTAAATTTGGAATTAGGATTTTTAAGGCTTGGTTTTGGGATTTTAATGTAACCCCCAAGCTTTGTTTGTAATATGGTATTCCCCAAGTGAGAACAGTGAATGACATTGGGTACCCTCCTCTTCCTTAAAAAAAGAATGCAAGCCAACCTTTTCAGACAAGTTGTGAACTTCCGCAGCTCTACTCCTCTTGGATGAACTACGAGGAGGGATCGGCTTCTCAGACATATCTTCCACCAACGCTTCAAGACCCTCCTAGGTTCAGAAATCATCAATAACTTAATAAAAAAGAATTAAAAAAAGACAAACTTTGAGCTAGAAATTCTAACATATAACATTTTGATATTTAATGTTCTCTTGGTTCAAATTTCTATAGATGAAGAACCCCGGCAAAAGCCAATTGTGATAAAGAATCGCCGGTCCCAAATTATGGAAAGATAAGGAAAGAATCTCAATTCGTTCTCTGCTTTTCCCACATTTTCTTTTTTGTTACGTAGCTTTTCCCACATTTTCTCTGCCACCAAAAGGAACAATGCCGACAAGCAAACTCTAAAAACCACGACGACATCGTATTCCTAGAAAGTTCAGAATCTCTACCAACCCAGTCAGATGCATATTGCACCTTTAAACGAAGATCCCACTTTTCTCAAGCCTATAAAAGAATGAGAAACGAAAATTTAACTACGTTTGTACGACAGCTTTCTCGGCAAGCAAACAGACAGAAAAGTCCTGACTTTAAGAAAATACAATTACCTCGCTTTCACAGTCATACTCATCAGTCTCATTCTCGCTCGCTCCAAGCGAAGAGGTCGACAAATTGGAGAGGAAGACACCGGAGCCAGTGCTCATGGCACTAGAAGACTCAACATTCGAGATCCCATCTTGGACGAGCGCTGATCGGCACGATGAACGGTCAGGATTTCCCGGCAAAACGTCGGAGTCGCAGAGCTGTGCTTGCTTACCCGTGTTGGACACAAAAGGAGATGAAGAAGAAGATGAACGGAGAAGGATTTGATGAAGAAAAAGCGAGATTTCGTCTGGAGCACCTGCATGAGAAGATGACGAAGGAAGCAGCTGAGGCTGAGGAGCTGAAGTTGAAGAAGAACGTGAATTTTTGTCATACGCATACATATCCCCCATTACTTTCACTTTCTGGGTATTTTGGTACTCACTTCTCACTAACGCAGAGTCAGAGAGAGAGATAGAGAGAGATTCTTTTGATTATGAGCTTTGGTTTTCTTGGATTTGTTCCGTCTGTTGCTTGTCTTTATAAAACGAAAGTGATGTACTTGACAGAAACAGAGTGTGCGCGAGTGATTTTGTATAACTTCGGAAATTGTGGGCGGGGAGTTTATACTCGAAAAAGGTGAAAGCAAAAACCCCACGCGCCATTACAGCGACTGGGGAGGAGAAAAGGTGTTCTAAGATTCTAACGAAACCTTGGTTTTGTTTTTTTTTATTTTATGGCCTTGAACTTTATTTTTCAGACTTTGTTAATTGGATGAACAACGATGAGATTTAAGTGATTGAATTGACATCAATTTAATTTAATCTAATTTTAAAACGAATCTAACACTTAAGAATCGACTCTTAAATTATTAAATTTATCTCAATTCAAAATTTTTTTATATACGGGATCCACAATTTTTTTCAACTTTCTATAAATATATCTAAACACATCTTAACATTTAAACACATTTAGATCCATCTTAGGTGGATTCCACAAAATTCAATCTACCATCTCAACTCACTACTATTCATAAAGAACTCAGCCAACATCTAAACGAGGTCTGGTTTTGTTTGGATACAAGAATTATTTCATCTTATCATTACAATTTTTCTAAATTTTTCACACAAAATATAATAAACAATTCAACTTTTTCAAATCTCAAAATAATAATAATATTAAAAAATAATATTATAACATTATTTTATTTTATTTCGACTTTCATCTCATCTCAACTCATTGTCTAAATAATAAATTATCATTGGATAAAAATTTAGGTATAGTTTAGATAGTAAGATGAAAAAGATGGTTTTATATGAGTTAAATAAAATATCATTTTTTAATATTATTATTGTTTTGAGATTTGAAAAAGTTGAATTATTTATTATATTTTATATGCGAATTTAAAAAATTTATAATGATGAGATGAGTTTGAGTGATTTTTGAGTCCAAACTAGACTTAATGATTTGGTTTTACAAAATAAGCCTTATGATTTTCCCGAGCCTCTCTTTTTGGAGCTTTTTAGGAATACAATGATTTTTTACTTTAGTTTCTTAACGAATATTAAAGATGAAGATTCTTGTAGTCCAATTTTAAAGCAAATGTTTTGAAGATCTAAACATAGTTCGAGGATTCAAAAATGTTGGGCATTTAAAGAATAGTACATAACGTTTCAAAAATGTTGTAGAGCTCAATATTGTACTAAATCTTTATCTTACAATTTTAATAAAAGTAATGTTAGGTACAATTTTAAGATATGTAACCCTTACGCAATTCATTTGAAAAAAATTGAGATTCATAATTAAAAATAATAATTTTTTTTACGTGGATTATATTTTATTCATTTTTTTCAAAATGAGTACGTGAAATTTGCACACTCTGAAATTAAAAATATAATTTATCTTCTAACTTCTAAACATCATTCTCCTGTTCTCAATCACACCTTAAATTTTTTTATCCAAGTCACTAAAGGTATACAAAATGCAATTATATATCATGATCACAATTTAGTGTCAAGGATTTCAATTTAAAAAATTACGTTTGGATATTAAATTGAGTTGAGATGAGATACTAAAATATTGTTAGAATATTATTTTAAAATTTGAAAAAATTAAATTATTTATTATATTTTATGTTAAAATTTTAAAAAATTATAATAATAAATTAAGATGAGTTTCGATAAGTATATGAACCAATCGATTACTAAGAAGTGGTGATATCCAATGTGAACTAACAAATTAACTCAAGGCAAAAGCCCACAACAATTAAGTCAAAAGTCAAGATGGCACACGGGGAACGTCCCAAGCGAGGATCTAGAGAGTAACCTCAAATCTTTTGGCATGCCTCCATTATCTTTTACTACTTGTGTGCTTTGTATAAATAAATAATAATTTTACTTATTATTTTTACCGATTATATTTATTTTATTTTATTTTTTATTCTTCTTATAATAAATATGTGATGTATAAATGATAAATAGAACGATTCAATAAGTTTAAAAAAACTAAAATAAAATAAATAATTTTAAAATATATAGTGTAAGATGATGAGTAACATTCATCTATAAACAAATATTTTGTGAACTGAAAATAACAACACAAATATCCAAAAACAAATGATAAAAGCTAAGTGATTATAAAAGAGATTATATAAAAATAAATTTATAAATCAATGTCTTTTGATATATTACATTATATTGTAATATTATTTTTATTATAAAATATATTTAAAATATTATATAAAATTATATCAATTTATATATTTATTTGTATAAAATCTTTTCACAACGTTTCATGCCGAGTGACTAGATAAAATAAATAAGATAAATATTATAAGAAATATATATATATTTTTGTAGTGATAGAGTTGCTACCCATTTATTGCTTATAGTATATTTGAAATTTTTTTATTTTTTTATTATTTTTTTAAAGTTTTTTTGTAACATCTTTAATCATTAAAAAAATTAAAAAATAGATAATTTTATTAATAATTATTTTTTACTATTAAGTAAAATATAAATTATAAATAATAAATAAATAGTAAGGGTGTCATAATAATAATAATAATAATAATAATATTATTATTATTATATTAATGATCGGATCTATAACCGAGGTCTGACAATTCCTCTTTTACGGAATGGTTAGGACTGTCAAAATGTTAGAAAAAGGATAGCAGGCATAGTAATCAAAAGCTTTTTCTTTTTGTGTCAGGTGACCTCCACTCCCACCTCGCACGTGAGGCACAATTAAATATTTTTCTTTCTTTTTTTTCTTTTCTTTTCTTTTTTACTCTCCTGTCCGTAATTTTAACATATTCGAGGTTTGACCCTCTCAACAAATTGCTTATGGGATCTGTACCTAAAGGGATTTCTGTCCCAGATTTTTGTGATTACTGAAAAAATGGCTTCATTCTGGTCCCCGTCTCGTAGAAAAATATTTCTCTCATTTTATCTTTTTTTTTTTTTTTAAATCTTCCATTTTTAATGATAAATAATAATATCAATAATCAGCATTAAAAATAAATAGTGGTATAAACAATTTTGATCACATTCATGAGACGTGAAGCTCACATTCCACAATCCAAAAATAATTTATAGTTTTTGTCCAATTATTTTTGTACATAAATGCCAACCAACTCTCATATGATAATAAAAAATAGACCTTCCCGAGTCTTCCCCTCTCTTGTCCATCTCTTCGATGTGATGTTTGCACATGTATTGTTATAGATTAGACGAGTCCATATTTATTCACTAAATAAAAGTATATACACCGTCCTCTTTTGTTTCCTTTTTTTTTTTTAAATCAATCACGTAGTTTAAAATGAAAAAAAGTTTATTCTCAAATTACAAGTTTTTTTTTTTTAAATGATAAGAGATCATAAAATTAAAAGATTTACTACACACAAATTGGTGTATATTTTAAAAGAGTAGCGATACATCCCTCCGAAGATGTCCCGAGAGGGCAAAAAGAAATTTCTATTTTTTTGATAAATTTTCATTTTTTTTTTTTGGTATACTTAAATAATAAAAAATAAATAACAACATCATTAAAAATATTTATTTAATCACTAAGTAAAAGATAAATAAATAAAATATTGTTGAGAGAAATGCTCGGGACCCAATATCAAGATCCAAAGCATTTCTCATTTTAAAATAATTAGTCAATTATATAATTAAAGTTATATTAAAACATTATAAAGATGATGAATTTCTCTTTCACAATCAATATGAGATCACATACGTCATATACATTTATCATTTAAGATATCAGTAATGCCCTATTTATAGTGGGATCGATTACAATCTAAAAAAAGTCAAAATATCAATATCTTTTAAATATAATTAACGAAAAACTCTACTTGCAACCGGCTGGGAATCCCTGCGTAATCGGTTGCATAAAAGATTTTATTTTTTCCTGCCTCTCATTTCGTTCTCCCTCTCTCTCTCTCTCTCTCTCTATTAATGTCTTCATTACTCGTTCTCCCCTTCAATTTTTTTCTTCTCCACCCTCTCATTTCGTTGGAAATTTTCAGTGGCTGGGCAGCGGTGTAGGGTTGTCGATTGCTACTGGGTCGGGCAGCAGTGCTAGGTTCCTAGTTGCTACTGGGCTGGGTAGTGGGAGTCTCATGCGGCAGACGTACACAGGTTGGGGTTGGTGTATGGTGGTTGGCGATGCTACGAAATGTGGTGACCCTTACATTGTCTACACCAATGTGTATGCTCAAGGCAAGGGGGACAGAGAGCATCAATTCTACCTCTGGTTCAACCCCAAAGCTGGATTTCACACCTATTATGTGCTATGGAATCCTGGACCCATTGTGTAAGTGATTAACTAAATCACAAACATGCATTCCAAGACAAGTTCATCATGAATTGGTTTTTATTTTGGTGGATCTTTTCTTACCTTCATTCTCTATTTTTTCAAATTTTACATAAACGGCAGGCCAATTAGAGAGTTCAAGAACTTTGAGGGTTTCAACATTCATTACCTGAAGAATCAGCCAATGAGGGTGTACTCTAGCCTATGGAACAATGATGATTGGGCGATGAGAGGTGGGCTAGTGAAGATGAACTAGACTCAAGCACCTTTCACTGTTTCCTTTAAGATGGCGAAGTCTCTGGAAGCTGGATGTGTTATGTTTTTTTTTTTTTTTTTTTTAATATATCATTGACGTGGTATTATTTTATTTAAATATATCAGTCAATTTTTTCAAAAGTTTCGCCACTCGGTTGCATGTAGCAAAGCTGATAATTGACGTTGAAAGTTTTCAATCAACGGGGTGTAAGGTATATAAAAATAATGCTTATAAATATATATTTTTGAAATAATCCTAAATGGTAATACACCATAGTAATAATCTTTGAAATTAAGTGAAGGTAAATAAGGTCTCATTTGGTTACAAAAATTAATAGATTAGATAAGATGAAAAATATGTGAATCGCAGTGAAATAATTTGAGTTTAAATGTTTTATGCGATTTTGGAAAAGAAAAAAAAATTGAATAAAAATACCATAAAATTTAAATATTGTTATAACATAATTTTTTAATATTAATTTGGCTTTAGAATTTAAAAATTTTGAATTATTTTTTATGTTTTGTTTAAAAATTTTTAAAAAATTGTAATGATTAGATGAAAAAAATTAAAAAATTAAAAAATATATCTAAATAATGTTTAATATAATGAGATAAAAGAAAATTCTAAATATATTTAATAGAAACTTATAAAAAATTAACTTATTCACATATCAGTTATTAATATATTAAAAATTATAAAATTTAAATTAAAAAAAACTAATAAAATAGATTTTATAAATAAAAGTGTAAGTAACAAAACTAAGATAAAACCATCTGATCGTCCAAACATCCCGTTAAAGTTCTGGTTGGACTGGGGACATATTCTTGGGCCCTAGAGTTACTCCCTATGAATGAATGAAGATTGGTCAGACAGAATCAGACCTCTCACCATCTTCCTATCTATCTATCTATCCATTTATCATCTCTTTTTTCCTTCAATACAACCCATCACTGTCTTGTCCGACCAAAACGTCACCTTAACCAGACACCAAATATTAATGTCTTCCCCAACACACATTTATTAATTATATCTTCTGGCCATCCTTTTTCGTCAGTACAGCCACGTGTCCCCATCCCATTGGTCTATGAGATCTCAGTATCCAACCCTCCTTCTGTCCAACCTACGGACGGGACCACCGTAGTATCCGTGTCAACATCATCGCACGTCATTCATACGTCCATCAACGACCACACACGGCAAGTAATATATAGAGGAGGACTGGAAACGGGATAGGATGATTGGGTTTCTCGAGATGTGCCCCCGTTTTATTGCAAATCCTATGCCTGATCTGACGGTCTAGGATAGACTTAAGTCAAATCTGATGGGAGGGATTTGATTGGTGGGCCGTGAATTTTAGGAAAATAATGAT
>QEOT01123313.1:6125-42425 GCA_003123785.1 Pterocarya stenoptera | reverse complement strand
AATAAAAAAAAAAAAAAAAAAAAAAAAAGAAAGAAAAAAGAGAGAGAGAGAGAAAAGAGTACTTGTGAACTAATGCAAAATATAATGTACAAATTAAACATGGTGACATTTTGTTCCTAAGTGTTGAAAATGTAAAAAATAAAATATATTTATTCTCAATAGTTTATTTATTTTTAAATAAGTAATAATTTCATGTTGTATAAGAGCATAAATTTCAAGTTTAAATATTGACCGTATTCTTCACTTATTTATTAAATATTTCAAATATTAAACTCTCTCTTTTAAAAAGAGTTTAATCTATATAAGAGAATAAGTGTTAAAAATATAAATAATAAAATGTAACCATTCTCATCAATTTAAAATCTTAGAACAACAAATATTCCGAACAAGTGAATAGGTGGCAGATTCTTATTTCCCCTTTCATTGATTGTTTGGATGTAAAAAATATATCAACTCATCTCATCTAATTATTATTATTTTTTAAAATTTTTAATAAAAATATAATAAACAATTCAAAATTTTCAAATATTAAATTAAAAATAATATTTTATTCAACTCTAATCTTATTTCATCTCAACTTAATTCACTATCCAAACATTTCCAATCATTTGTGAGGTGACTCGGACTATTTCAAAGGTGGACAGGCGGTTGATTTGTCCGGTTGTCCTCTAAAAAACCACCTAGAGGCTAGAGGATAGTTTTAGTAAGGTTACTTGGCTTATCTTTCCATCTCAACATTAACTCGGGGATTTAATCACTTGTAAAAGTTGTTAGGTCTACGTCAAGCTATGACATGTCTAAGAATAGAAGATGAATAGTGTTTGTGACTAATTATCAAATCAAGTTACATATGGATCCATAATTGAGAATATTTTAGATATTTTAAATCTAGAAATGTTATAGATATAAAGAGATTTTATAAATTGATGTGACTTCATATCATCTATTAAATCTATTTTATAATCTGACGTACCACATCAAACTATGTTAGTTTGCAAGTTTAATTTTGTGTATGTGGCTAAATTATTTATTTTTTAAACCTTGGTTGATTTGGTGACATTAACATCAACCGATTTTTGACAACTATAATTTTTGGTTAAGGATAAGGTCAACTTTAATATATGATTTTCAAACAAATCATTGGCTTTAGATGTTAGCAACCAACAAACAACAGCTTTTTTTAGCCAAAACTAATCTTAGAAAATGGTTACGTAACTTCAATCTTAGAAAATGTCCAAAAACTAACCCAAGAGTATCAATTTTCAATCCTATCCATAATCTATTCTAAGTGATGACATAAACTTTATGAGTTTTTTTTTAATTAAAAAATATAAAATTACTTTACAAACTTATTTGATGATTCGAAATCAGAATTAAATTGATTTTATAATAAATATTAATTTTATGATTATTTTATAAGCCTAAAATCTTAACAATCTATTTATTTGTTCACAATCATTATAAGTTTGGTAACAGTCATTTCATACGTAAAATGCCATTCCGCCCGCAAATAATTTGGTAACAGTCATTTCATCGTATTTTAACAGAGACAAAAGAATAACAGACATCAATGCATCACATAAAAGGAAGTTTCAAAACGAGATGTTTTTTCTGAGTTGTCGACTGTGCAGTGAAGATACGAGAAAAGGAAGTGATTTAGGGAGACAAGTAAAAAATAGTGGAATGAAGTAAACGTACACGAGAGTAGTGAAAGGTAATAAACACAAGAATTGTGTTCAGACTGTTAAACCAGCAATGGTTCACACACACCCACACACACAAAAGGCCATGTGCTCAAAGGTAGAAATAGTATAGGAGAAAATGGCCACCGCAATAGACCAAGAAACTAGATTTTCTAGAATGTGCATATTTGGAAGAGAAACTAGCTAGAAAACTAATTTCCTGTCTCTATCAGCCAGGGCCGTCATTTTGCAAATGGGGCAGCAGTTCTTCTGCACTAGCCACTGTTTTATGCAGGTGAAGTGAAAGTTATGTCCACAATCCAGCTTCCCAAGATCATCTCCATCGATGTATTCCTCCTGCAAATAAGTGTTTCCAGAAATGGATAGATTAAAGACCATTTAAAGCAAAGAAACTATAACTGAGATCGAATGAACAGCTGCATGGAAGAATATTGGTTGCAGGCTACTGAAATAACAGACTAGGAAAACAATGTATTGTTCACCAATGAAATTTCGATATCAACTTCATGGAAGACACTGTATAATAGTATTATAAATTATAGCTATGGTAGGAAGGAAAAAAAATAGAATGGCTCTTACCAGACAAATACAGCACAATTCATCCTTCACTGGAGATCCTATCACGAGGGGCTTATATTTCTGCTGCCTCAAATTTGCCACAATAGCTTCTTCACTCAATCCGATGCACACATCCCCTACGTGCTCTCCCAAAGCCAGTAATTGCTATGCCCAAAATTTTTATTTTCAAACAATTTTCATAATGAATGATCAAAAGTAAATGGCAAGCAAAATAGTTTACACTAAGATACTTTCAGGTTAGTGATTTTTTAGTTCTGTACACGTAAGAACATGCAAGAAGCACTTCAAAAATACTAAGCATGCAACATACTATTTTTATGAAGTGTTTAAGAAAGCACCTCATAAGACATGCTATCTACATCCAAGTGCATGTCGTCGGGAACTTCAACTTCATCATCCTCAGATATTTCATATAAAACTGAAGGATCCATAACCAAAACATCCTGGAATACCACATCAGTGAGATAGGATCTTAATGAGAATAAAGCAAAAGGGAGCTTGTTCTGTATAGTTGAACACCATTATTGCAAGAACTCCAAGATAATTATTTTCAGGAAGTGCACAGATATGACGATTTTCCCATCAAGTTTTTTTTTAAACACCAGTAATGATTTTAGTATTCCCAAAGTGGAAGTTAAAAAAGATGTTTAGCATATAACAGCAGGATGAAACTCCACAGCAACATGCAAAGATCAAGCTAAAGTGTACCTCAATTTGTAAAGTACCACCCCTACGAACAAGTGCCACAGCATCTCTGACCTATTATGTAAAAAATAGGAAACTTAAACATCTGATGAAGAGATAGTATACTAATCACAAATAAAATGTGATTAGGGGGTATGTGTATATATTTTCTTTCTTCTGACCAGAAACAAATATTTCTAAAGCTTGTAGGTGCAAGCACAAACAAAATTATCAAAACAGCAAGACAAATGCAGATGGGAAGTATAGTATTCGTCAAATGACCTTTTTTGTTTTGTAAAGTATTGAACGTGATAAGATCAGTCCCCGATTTAAAAACCAATTTTCTATCAGAATAAACTGCAAAGCCAGTCTTCCTGCACAAAATATGTGTTTACAGTTTATAAGTAGTTTGGAAACAAGTGGGAGAGGCAGCAGTTGAACTTTTACCCACTTCTCTCAAAAACCTTCACTCACAGATTCTTACTTTCTTAAATAGCCTATCAACATGGGTGGCATCGTGCATCCAGGATTTAAAAGGCCCTCTAGAAGAAGGTTGTGGATTCCTTGTCATTGAGGACAAGAAGAAAAAAGTACTCTTAGACGTAGCCATTAAATATCTTCTTCCATAAAAACTGAATTGCAAATGTTTGAACAGCTACAGACACTGTCAACCATTGCTGTTCACTGGTAGACAATCAGAGGTAGCAAGTACCCTACTTCTAAGCAATATCTAAGGAAACAAAGCTCCCACATATAACCACCACATTCTGGTGGCAAAGTTTGTGCTTCCCCAACACCCATCAAAACAGAGAAACTACAATTGGGTTCGCTTACCCATTACTACATGCTAATCAATTTCTTTTCGATGTGATCTTGTCCATATGATCACATTGAAAAAATACCGGATTTTGATCAGATTGCCTTCAATAATAAACTCATGCACAGAAGTGGGTAAACAATTAGAAGTTAGTATTCTATTGAGCATACCTCAGATATCAGTCTGTTTGTCCACTGAGTTGCAACAATGGACTCCAAAGCAAAGGGATTTTCAGGATGACCGCCATCTTGTCTCTCAGGACTTATCATCCATCCCGACGTCTGATATACCTGAAAGGGTCTTACAATACCGCCCCTAACCGAAAGATCCATTTCTCGTGCTGCGGCAGAAGTCCTTGCATGTAGTGGGCAGTAAGTACCCCACCCTCTGCACTCAAAGCCACTAAATGCGGTCATAGAGCGATTGATAAAATCTGAAAATCTCTGTCCATATAGTTCGGTCATGCTGGGTTCGGAAACCCTAGTAGGAGCAGAAATGAAATGACCACACGAAAGAGTGCCATCTTGAGAGCTAGAAGAAATGTTTCCAGGAGAGTTTGAATTCCCATTGATAAAGGTTGTTGGATACAGTGCTACATTTTCCCTATCAGTTTCGGGAACAAGCAGTGTGTTCCTTGAATTCTGTTCTGGCTGCAAAGTACTGCTACCATTGACAGCATGATCAGGAGTAGAGTCATGAGGACGAGAAGATCCACCGGCTCTTGACCATGTCAAATCATACCATGGTGAAGGCTGAAGATTTTGCAAATCATCTCGAAACTGTGAAAAAGCCTGCACTGGAGCAGTTCCATGAACCGGTAATGTTTCTGCTAAGCTTGAATTTGAAAATTGAGCAAATGGAGAGAACATATTTGTTTGAATGGGTGACTGTAAATAAGAATTCCTTGTGGCCCCACTTGGCAACACACTATGTTGTATAACATCTTGTGGATTTGCAGCTCTCCTAGGCCGAATATTTCTCTGCAAACGTTCAACTTCTCCTGCCCCACTAGAGGTTTGGTGCATTCTAGAAACTGCCCCCATCATGCCAACGCCAATTCTATCCCCCAACCGATCAGGATGACTTACACTTGGAGGAATACTCAGAGTTGATATATTCAAGCTGCTATTGACCTTTTCTTGAGCAAGATCAGCTTGCCATTCAGAATTTCCAGATTCTTGACCAGTGCTAGAGCTTTCACCCAGATACAGTAGTCCAGGAGCATCTTCAGGTGCTCTTCTTTTGCAGGATATCCGCCTACCATCAGATGACAGACCCTCTCTGCCATCATTTTCTTCCAACTCATATCCTGCTATTCCAGAAGATATCATGACTCGTATAGAAGAATTGCTGGCAGGTGGATTTTGTTTAGTTTCTAGTCCATCGGGATTAAATAGACGCAAGCTTAAACCTGCCCCCATATCCTGATTGGCATCACTATTATCGATCTCATGCAAGGCATTGAAGTCTATGTTGTGAGCCCCAGAACTGGACCCATGCAAGATTGATTTTGTGACTTGACCATCAATCGGGATTGCATTAGCGTTCTCTTGAAAAGGAGCAACATTTGGCTTGGAATGGCTTACTTCAAATGTTTGACCAGTTCCATCAGGGGCGCCAATGGAAGAAAGCCATTGATGCCCACCTAATAACTCCTCAGGATTGACCCGGTTGTGGGTATTCGCACGGGAACTAGATTGACCCATCCAGCTTATAACTGTAGGGCCAAAATCAACTGCAGAATTAGTTGGAACTCCATCATTCTGCAAAAACCCAGGATTGTTGACATTGGGCCCATGGTCAACACAAAAGGTCTCAGGAAATGAGTTGGAGCTGCTACCTTGACCATTCATCTTGGCCAAGATATATTCACTTCAGAGGTTAAAAGATTTGCCAGAGGGAATTCAAACAGAGAAGTTCTCGGCAGACCTGAAATGACATCTACTTTGATAAAATAAGATCTGGCATAATTTGATTCAATATTTTCATATCGGCAAAGCTTCCTAAAAATGAAAATATCAACAGCAGAATTTTAATTCAACAGCATGGCATTCATAAAACTGGAGAGAGAGAGAGAATTTTCTCATAAATGTCGAGCAACTCAAGAAACAAACATCTGTCCAGTTTCATCAATGCCTACCACAATGTTTTTCAAGACTTTTTGTATTCACTCATTTTAACCGATATCTTACTTATTTCTCTAGTCATTCGTTGAAATATTCCGCAAATCTAAATTTGAACTAACTTTAGATACGAACATATTGTTTATTAGTGTTCTACCATTTTCTACAATTTAAAATCCAATCATAGCTGGAGTTGCTAACAATAAATCTATTTTCCTTTCATCTCAGCAATACACAATAGTTAAGTAAACCTTCAAAGTGCACTTCTGCTTCCCCTGGGCCCTACTGATCCCTTTATTTATATATCTCTACCCAAGGAGGATTGCACCAAGGCACAAGAAAGAGATCTCTCTAAAGTGAAGATCTTCAAGTTACTAGTCTTGTGACCAGCCACCTTATTTCGTGTTCCTACTGAAGTAGCATCGTCATCAATCTTTCCTGGTCCAAATTATAGTGTTACCACTATGAAGTCTCACCTTGTAGAGATTAACTCAATGATAGTCTGTCAACTCACCAACATGTATCTCCACTTAACTATCCCGTAAAATTTGTTTCTGTTCTCAACTCCTTGGTATCCATAAATCTCAATATTAGATGTTTTTAGATCAATAGGGACCATGTGGAGATCCCTTTCTACACTATATATCAATAATCTAAAGACGTGGTCTCACTTGCAGATGTCTCCTTACAAACCCCTCTATCTTCTTTCCCTAGAATAATTATGCTATCTGGAAAAGTATATGGAGATTCATTCCCCATAACCAGTTCGAATCACCAATTGAACTAACCACTTGGTGACTAGGAGCATCTCCTCTCACAAGGAATGCTTGAAGCTTCCAAGCCTCAGATACAAGCTATTCAACACTAATTTTCTCATTTGTTCCCAAATATAGGTATAATTGATCACTTTTTCCCTTCTAAGCATGTAGCTCTGTTTTTCTTTTTCTTTTTCTTTTAAAAAAATTAATAATAAATTTACACAGCTAAACCAAGAAATCAGTTTCTTGCAGATATTCACCCAATAAAACTAAAATAGGATCCAGGTTGAAAGTTAATAGTTGTGAAGTACCCTCCCTCCCTTACTAGGGCTCTAGTATCCTCTGCCTCGTTTGTTTTCGGAGATGAGATGAGATAAGTTGAGATGAAAGTTGAAAATTAAATAAAATATTATTAGAATATATTTTTTTAATATTGTTTTTGTTTTGAGATTTGAAAAAGTTGAATTATTTATTTTATTTTGTATGAGAATTTAGAAAGATGGCATGCTATATGTTGACCAAATTACTTCAAACACGTTTTATTCAAGTCCAGCATTATCAACAGTAACATGCCATTAAATTCCTCAGACAATTAAAATCACATTAGCTAAAGTGGCTAAAATACCATAACATGAAATTAGAATTAACCAATTAATTATATTTTCTAACATAAATGATATAAGAATGTGATGAACTAAGGTTATCCTCTATTCCATTCTTGACTTATTTTGATCAACCTTCCATTTATAGGCGACTTTATGTGTTCTCACAATAAGTACAGCAAGAAACTACTAGTGGATTGCAATAGCACCCTACGTTGTACAATATGTGACAATTAAGAATTGAAGATACACATCTCAAAAGCCTAAAGCAACACTTGTAATATTTATTATGCCCCCCACCTACAATTTCTTCAGTACTCCAGCCATGGCCTAACTCAGTGTGGGGAAAATATATTCAGTTACATAATTGCATGTTATATACGGAACACAAGAAATTAATATCAGAAGACTAAATAAAAGAGCATTAAATTTTCAGAAAGGATGCCCAAATGATTTACAAAGAAAAATTTAGAAGAAGATTATATAAATTCAAAGCAGAAAATTGTGAGTTATTGATAATAATTAAACCAGGCGCACCAGCAACTACAATTGTGTTCAAATGTACTAAGAATTGTTCATGCAATATGCCATGCCACTACAAAACCTGCTAATCTGATGCATTCTGCCCAAACCTGCAGTAGCAGTAGTTAGGTCAATTTTATTGTTAGCAATTTTTGTGACCAAAAGTGTGTATTAAAGGAGAACAAAATCAAGTGTATAATCAGGGATATAAGAAATGGAAGATGGTTGAAGAGACTAAAGACTTCCACAAGCAGAAAAAAACAAAAGGATCTGAACCAAATGCAAAAATAATATCTAGATAAAAGGCTTAAAACTTAAACAAATTTATACTTAGTAGTTGAATAAGTATAAGCTGTTACCCATTCAAAATATTCTGGAAAAAAAACATAAAACGATAACTGGACGACTCAAAAATAAATAATGGTACTTTCAAAGATGAACACTATCTAACTCTTGCCTGTAAAACAAGCATCTCCAAGGAATTACCAGTCATCACAAAAAAGACTCATGCACGTGCAGGAATAGATATGCTCCCAGCCCCAAGGGTAAGTGCACAAAGAAATTTAATTACTTGTATCACTTTCATAAATAGAGAAAGAGAAACATCCAATTAGACACTAGAATCTAAAATGTCATGACCAACAGGCTCAGGAAGAGATTGTAAAGTACTTACATTAAATGGAGTGTATGGGAAAAAAGTATTTTCCCAATGTCAGCCCTAACTAACGAGTAGGAAAGTTTTCTTCAAAAGTTTATGAAAACCAGGGGCAATATCAATTTGGCCACAAAATAATCAGTCCAAACATGATCAAACCCCTACACTCTTTAAATTATGCAAGAACAAAGGGTGGTGATTGATGTTAATGAAACTATAAATACTTGGAGATTGGGATTATATGAAATAAATAAAAATCATGAAATCAAAAAAGAATCACAAACATAAAGCCTATTGCAGTCATTTAACCACGTTGACAATGAATACGTTAGACAAATTTTACAATAGAAAATATACCATAAAGGTCAATACAACAGTTTCATGTATGCAACCCTACACAACAGATGGAATAAAAAAACCCAGATAAAAGACATGGCACCGATGCATGTAGTAAGCATCACGACGAAACTTAAAAATAAACCCATTATGAAATTAGTTAATAGCAACTAATACATTTCTTCGATGGCAGATTTGCTTGTGTTTGCCCATGGTTCTCATTAGTGGAATATCCTATCCACTCGGGATAACCATGACTGGGAATTGTCTACCGTTTCAGAATTTTTCAGCTTGATATACTCCTTAGGAAGTATAACAGCATAGGGTGATAGCATACAATGGAGGTCCAATGACAGCAAGAAGTTCACAGTTAAGGCATATTATAAAATATTGGCTTCACAAGGTGATTGACACGAAGTATGGGAGTGAACGGGGGGGTTGGTGTTCTAAAGAGGGTCGGGGGACATATGGAGTGGGACTATGAAAGTACATACGAAAAGGTTGGTGCTCTTTTGCTAGTAATACTCGGTTGTGCTTGGGGGATGGTAGTAGGATCAGCTTTTGGAAGGATACGTGGGTGGGAGACACGGCTTTGAAGGATGCTTATTCAACATTTTTTAGCATTGCACGGGATAAGGAAGCCATGGTGGTCGATCTGCGGGTACTTCATCAAGGTTCCCAGGAATGGAACATTAATCTTACTTGGGAGGCTCATGATTGGGAAGTGAATATCTTGGTGTATAATACTGCTATGGTGGCCACAACTGAAGATGCAATGGTATGGAGACTCTCTAGGAGAGGGAAATTCACGGTACGTTCTTTTTATGACTCTATTACCATGCAACAAAGGCACAACATCTGTTGGAAGAACATATGGAGGAGTAAAGCACCCACCAAGGATTCTTTGTCAGGACAGCAGCATTAGGGAAGATTTTGACCATTGATAACCTTAGAAGACGTGGTTTAATCATCACGGATTGGTGCTGTTTGTGTAGAAATAGCGGTGAAACGGCGGACCATCTACTTTTACATTGTGAGTTTGCTAGAGATATCTGGAATTATTTTTTCAGCAAACTGGGAGTCGCATGGGTAATTCCAGGCAGGCTGGTTGAACTACTAGCATGTTGGAGAGGGATCACTGGGACACCATAGATTGCAACCGTATGGAAGATGGCCCTTCTTTGTATTTTTTGGTGTATTTGGAGTGAACGAAATGAGCGACTTTTTGAGGATCATGAACTTTCCTTGAAAGAGTTTCGTAGTTTTTTCTGGAAGACTTTGTTTTTGTGGGCCATTGCTTTAGATTTCAATGGTCTCAGTTTTCATGATTTCCTTGTAACTGTTTCTAGTTCCTAAATAGGTGTATGCCTCTGTATACTCCTAGTGTCCTTGGACTATGCCTATCTTTCTATCAATGAATTAACTTATTACCTATAAAAAAAAAAGGTAATGTATCTTTCCCTTGGAAAAGCATATGGAGGTCTCGCATACCTTCAAAGTGGCTTTCTTTGTGTGGAATGCGGCTCTTGGGAATATTCTTTTTTTGATCGGCTCTTGGGAATATTCAAACCATGGACAACTTAAGGAAGAGGGGTCTTATTGTGATGGATTGGTGTTATTTGTGCAAAAAAATGGAGAATCAGTGGACCATCTATTATTGCATTGTGAGATGACAAGAGAGTTGTGGAATGGGATATTTAGTAGAGTGGATGTTGCTTGGGTTATGCCGTCAAAGGTGGCTGACCTGCTTGCTTGCTGGAAGGGTATACAAGGCTGTCCCCAGGTGGCAGCAGCATGGAAGATGATCCGTTGTGCATTATGTAGTGTATTTGGATGGAAAGGAATGCGCGGTGCTTCGAAGATAGGGAAATAACAATGGAGGAGCTTCAGAATTTTTTTCTACACACTTTACTCCTATGTTTTCCAACCATTGTCCTTAATGGAAACAATGTGCATGATTTCTTATCTTTAATTTAGCGCTTTTAGAATGTATTTAGGCGCTTTCTTGTATATACTCCCTGTGTAAATGGGCTATACCTATTTTCATTCATATAAATGAAACTTACTTCTTACTTATCAAAAAAACAAAGTTTTCAAAGAAAACTCTTCAAATCAAATGAAAAAATCAACCTCCCTGCTATTGGTCTCAATCTAAACAGATGCAACAAGGATACTTGGCGGTTATTCATCAAGGTGACATAAATCATGTAGAATCCTCATCAATCCAAAGATCTAGCCATAAACCACTAACATATGCAGACAATAATGCATTTTTTTATAATTGCAATGATATGATACTGTTTAAGGAGAAAAGAAAATGCTAGAAAAAAGAGCCACTTGGAGAGAGAGAGAGAGAGAGAGAGAGAGAGAGAGAGAAAGAGAGAGAGAGAGAGACGATTGAAGAAGAAGGGAACCCCTCTAAGCAAACAACAATTAAAAAAGAATACGAGTGAAGAGGCCCCAGGAGAGTTACAAAACAAAAATCCCAAAATTGAGGTTACATTGAGAGAGAGAATTTATACATTTAGTTTTAAAAGATGTAGCTCACAACTACTGACGCATGCATGACAAGAAAGCTATACAAAAGCATGAAACTAGATCCGTTGATGCATGTATAAAGAATTATTTGCAGTATTTAAATTGAAGCAACAGAACTGAAAAATTCATGAAATTGATAAGATATTAGCAAATTTCTTAAAGAGAGAAGACTCCAGTAATCTGTGTAACATGTGAACCCAGAGGCCATAGATCACAAAGACACCTAGATTATAAATAAAATTTCAAGAAAGTTTCAATGCTCTAGCTTTTCCCTTATATCTTGCATTAGAAGAATCCGCAGGGAACCAGTTTTATCCCAAGATCACCAGACATAAGCTACTATCCTCAATCCACATACTCAGCCCCATATACATGCATACAAACACACACATACGTGCACATAAAATGTGTTTTATGCATATAAATTGTGATTATATACATATAAATTGCGGTTTATGCCAATTGACTATAAACAGACAGGAAAGGATAATCGGATAAAATTGATTGAACCAAATAAACAGTTCCAAAACAAGACATCAAAACCCATAAGTTGAAAATCAAGCAGAGCTTAAAAAAATGCATATGGACGATACTGGCATCCATATATCTCGCATATAGACATTATAAAGGAAAGGGGTTATACCAAAGAGAAATGAGGATTGATGAATGCAAGAATTGAAATAGGCTACCTCAAAACAATTTCTTTCCCTCGCGGTTCGATATGAACAAAATAAGAGAAAGAGGGCAGCTTTATAGAGTGAAATGGGGTGGGGCAATAATGGCAGGATTTAGAGATATTTAAAGGGATAGTAATCAGGGAGAAACGGAAACTGCAAGGATAGACTGGAATCTTTATTTCGTTCAAGAACAGACAACTCTGATAGTAAGGTGGCATTGTTGGCTGCAAACCAATTGGTTGTAAATTCAATTTCAGACCCTCATTCAGGAAGCCTCGTGTCACTTCGCTCTGCATGACTCTCTCGCTCTCTCCCTCTCTCAAAGTGAAATATATGGAAACAACTCAGGCCTCCAGCCAGCCCCGTTATTTTGCTGGGACACCCAGTTGTGTCTCCTGCGTGATTTCTTTCCCTCTGCACTCCGATCCGGGTTTTGTTTTAAACTTCCCTTGGGAAACCTTTCCACACGCTTGTGTATGCTGACACGTGTATCCGATTATTTTTAATAAGTGTTTTTTTTTCCTTCATTCTGTTGTTTTTATTTCCCTTAAAAAATTTGAATGGTTTTCTGAACTTTTTATTTTTTATTTTTGCCTAATCAAGCATGCATATTATTATAGATAAAATAATACAAATATTAGGGTGGGTCATTTCCACTGTCAAGAAACAAAATACATCTAGATAAAAGATTAGTAAGTATACAATAAAAAACAAGGTTGGTTGCTACTCATTGCGCTATTAGATGCGTACATCGATTTGTAGATTGATTAATTTTGGTTAGTTTCCCGTGCCGATGAGGAAGGAAGAGACAATGAATGTCTTCAACAATGGGGAAATTTGCCAGTTGGGGGAGGAGGCAATGCTTTTGATTGCTTCAATAACCAGTTTGAAGTCACCTTCAAAGATAGCCAAATCTTGTTATCGATGAGAAGCCATTTTTGCTGCTAGTTGAGCTACCAGTGCTTCTGCTACAAGTGGATTTGAAGATTGAATTTTTTCAGTTTGAATTTCTAGAAGTTTCTTGTTATAATCTCTGCATACCATTGAAACGACTGAGAAAGAGTTTCTAACTGCTACATCAAAAGAAAAGCTTTGATAATTGGAGGGAGGAGTCTTCCAAATTTCAGTCTATTTCTTTTGCTTTTCATTCCATGCATCTTTGTAGGCTTGGTAGATTGGGCTCAGCTGGATTTTTGCCACTTCAATCGAGAAAGGCATTTGGTTGTTAATTATATCGTTTCTCTGTTTCCAAATGAAGTCCATGATAATAACTGCAAATATTTGAAAGTGGTGATTTTTTGTCTCCTGCAACCGCAATTCTTTCTCTGGAAATAAGAGCATTTATATCCATTCAGTTAAAGATTGAATTGGCAAGTTTTCCAGATTTAGCAGCCTTTGCTACCATAGGATTCTTACTATTGGGTATTTTGTGAAAAGATGAAGTGAAGTTTCTATTTCTTGATTACATAGAGGGCATTCACCTGGTACTCCTTTTGAAATGACTTCATTTTGATTGCGTTTGGATGTTGAGCTGAACTCAGCTAAGTTAAGTTCTTTATGAATAGTAGTGAGTTGAGGAATGAAGAGAGTTATATGAGACCCATCTAAACTGAGTTTAAAGTGTGTTTGGATGTTAAGATAAATTTAATATTTTTTATGAAAAATTGAAAAATGTTGTGTGTCCTGCATATAAAGATGTTTTGAATTAAAAAAAGTTGTGGATCCCACGTGTAAGAAGGTTTTGAGTTAGGATGAGTTTAGTAATTTGAGAGTTGAGTACTTGGATGTTAGACTTAGTTTAAAGTTAGATTGAATTCAGCTACATTTGGAAACCAAACGCAGCCACTCTTGACTTGGTGGGTAATATATTCCAGAGTAATTTCTAAAGTAGCAATTTATGGCAACCATGAATCTTCAGTTTCCAAATAAGTTTGAAGAAGTTTGGCGTGGCCATCTGCTGGATCATCTTCTAATTACTAATCACTATTTGGTATGCTGTTTTGACTCAAAATTTGTCATTTTGGTTCGGGGTCCAAACTATTTTGTCTTGGCTTTGTGAGATAGATGACAATGGTATTTTCTGAATTTCAGTGATACTGTCTGTGTCAAACAAACTTTGCATTTTTTGAATATTCTAAACTTTTGGGACACCTGTGATAATGTCTGAAACTTTTAGATTGGGATGTATCTGGTCCATTTTTTGAATTGACTTAGGCTTGAAATTGCTTATTGTGGGAATCTATGGTTCTGACCATATGTTGACTGAGCACCCATTTTTTATCTGATAGTATCTTCCTTTCTTTAGTATTTTTCTTGTGTGTAATATTCCTTGCCATAGGCTAGAGTTTGACTATTTTGGAGTTGTTTGCCAAAAAATAAAATTTTTGAGATATTTTGCAATCAGAGTTGCGTGCCAAAGACCATTCTGCCTTTCGCTCATCTCCCAACCCGTTTTAGCAAGTAATGCTTGATTCAAATTTCTCATATGTCTGAGTCCAAGACCTCCAAAGATTTTTAGTTGGCAAATTGATTTTCATGATTTGAAAGTCAGATTGTAATTTTTATTTTTTGGGATTCCCTACCAGAAATTCTTGAAGCTTGTGTCTAGAGTCTTGCAAATTATTTTTTGGAGTTTGAAAGAAGACATAAAGTAAGTGGGGATGGTGTTTGCTACCATTCTGATCAACATTATTCTATCAGCTTGGGAGAGCAGTTTTTGTTTCCAACCTTCTAATTTTTTCCCTACCTTGTTTAGCATTTCTTGATAATCTGTTCTTTTGTTTATACTAAATGAGGTTGGAAGGCCCAAATATTTCATTCTTGCTGACGAAGCTTTATAAGGCAGACATTGGCTTATTGTTGATTTAAGGTCTGAATTTGTGTTCCTGGTAATAAAGATGGAAGACTTGCTCACGTTAATTTCTTTCCCCGACCATTGTTAGTACTTGTCTAAACTTTCGAATATGACTTTTGCATTGCTTTCTGATACTTTTGCAAAGATTATTGTATCACCTGCAAAAAGTAGGTGAGACATTGGTTGGTTGTCTCTGCTGATTTTCACCCTTTCCATATTGCCTTGTGCTTAAGCCTTTAATAGAATTCTTGATAGTGCCTCTGTTACTAGTATAAAGAAGAAAGGTGATATTGAATCGCATTGTCTTAGTCCTCTTGGAGCATTGAAGAACCCTTTCAGTGTGCCATTTATCAGATTTATCCAGACTAGGCTGTACCCCAACAACTTCATCACTGCGAAGAGAAACTCCTATTCTACTAGATCAAAAGCCTTTTCCATATCCAATTTTATAACCATCAAACCTTTTTTCGCAATCTTCTTTTTGAGATGATGAAAGAGCTCATGAGCAATAATAGTGTTTTCCTCTATGTTGCGGCCTGGAAAAAAAATTGTTTGCAATGGGAAAATGATGCTATTCAATGTTGCTATGAAACGATTGACCATAATTTTGGTTATGATCTTGTAAATGACATTGGTGAGGCTTATTGGACGGTATTGGCTCGGGTTATTTGGGTTTTGGGGATAAGCGCAATGTTGGTGTAATTTATTTGCTTTAACAACTTTCTACTTTTGAAGAAATTCTGGACAACACTAATTACATCTTTTTTTTATGATATACAATAGTGTATGTAAAAAAGTGTTGTCATCCCATCTGGGCTAGGCGCTTTGTGATTTGAGATTTGCTGCAATATTCTGAATATTTCTTCCTCTTTTGGCACTGCTTGGAATAGTTCATTTTCCTAGTCTGTGATTTGTCTCTCAAAAAGATTATCCAGGTGTTCCGAAAATTTTAGATTTGAAGAAATATATGGATCTAAAATGATTTATGAAAATAGATTCAATTGTAATTGGATCCATATACCAGTTACTTGGGTCGAGCTTGATGGAGTCTATTGAATTTCTCCTTTTTTGAATCATTATTGAGAGGTGAAAGAATTTGGTGTTGAGATCTGTTGTAGTGAGCCAAGTGATATGTTTTAGAGTCTCCTCATTTTCTCTCATCTTATGAAGGTTGTGTTGCAATTGCTTCTCTTTTTCCTCGTTATAGGCATCCATTGGACTATTTTGAATTTTTAGCAACCCAGTTTCCAAATTTTCGATGTTGTGCTGGATTCTTCCAATATGAGTCTTATTCCATAGTTTGAGGGCATCCTTGGTTGCTTTAATTTTTTGCAAAGAATATAGGCTGAATTGCCTTGAAAACAACTACTCCAAGCTTCTTTGACAATATTTTGGTTGAGAGGTTCACGTACCTAGAATGCTTCAAATTTGAAGGATGATGCTTGCCTTGGATTATTAATTGTGTGATGATCCGAAGTTGAAGATGCTAAGTGTTGTAACATGGCATCCAGAAATAGCATTCTCCATTCATTATTTGATATTGCTTTGTCCAGTCTTTCTTTGATTAAAGTCGAGTAGCCTATGTCGGTTGTTGGACCAAGTGAATTTTGGACCGGAGTAGCCTATGTCGATGAGTCCATGCCTATTCATTAGAGCTTTTAGACCACTATTTTGATTATTAGAAATAGGTCACCCTCCATATTTCTCACTTTGATTGATTACATCGTTAAAATCCCCCATTCAAATCCAAGAGCCTCGAAATGCTTGCTGTACAAAGTCCAAGCGACTCCAAAATTCTGTTTTTTGGTTCCAATGGGCTGAGACATACATATAAGTAATTAGTCATGGATGATAAGAAGGATTTGAATACACCAAAGTAGAAATTGCATTCATATTCACATTAACCGGTTATATTTCTACACCCGGTCTCCACATTAGTAAGAAGCCCCATTTTTTACAAGAAGCAGGAAAAATATACAAAATGGTGGAAACCTAAACTACATACAATAGATAAGGTACAGTCTTCCGTCACCAAGGTTTCCGACAAAAAATCTATATCCGGATTATATTTTATAATATTTGCCCTTAGGTTTCTGATTGCTTTGGGTCGGGCTAGTCCCTTGCAATTTCAAGCTATTGTTCTCATTCTAAATGGGGAGGCATTTTGAAGCTTGCCTCTTGAGCATGTTTGGATTTCCCAAGTGAGGGTGAAGTTGGCCTACTGTGTGGAGTCAAGCGGGCCTTGCCTTTAAATTTTTTCTTTCCCCTGTGGCTTGATTGCATGTCCATAAGGGTATAAGCCAGAGTAGAGTCTTCCATGATCTGCTCATCTGCCATTTCTATCTATCTGGACTGTTTCTCAATCTTTACTGTAACTTGGTGTTTTTTCTTCAAAAGTTGTTGGGGTTCGTCAGTTGAAATTTCCAGTTAGGGGTGTAACCGATCCAGTTTGGTCCGGGTTTGGACAAAATTTAGGACCAAACTGGTATGCACCGGTTACCCCCTTAAACCAGTACTTTCGATTTTTCTGGTTCCGGTCCGATTTGGTCCGATTTTAATATACTATATTATATATTATATAATAGTATATTAGAGTATATAATACTATACTCATAATATATTGTAGTATATTATAATATATATTATAATTGTATTATAGACTATAGTAATATATTATAATATATAATATAGTGATATATTATAGTATATTATAATATATAGTGATATAGTATTAGTATAACTATTAATACAATAGATTATAGTGATATAAGATTTTAAAATTTAAAATTATACTAATTAGTAATTTATCATATAATACAAAATTATTTTATATATAATTATATATTATATATAAAAATTATATACAATATAAAAAATTATAATATATGTATGAACCGGTCTGGTTCGGTTTAAAAAAAAGAAAAATCAGAACCAGACCAATTTTGACCGATTTTAAGAAAAAATAAAATTGATTCCGGACCGAACCAAACTCAGTATTGGACCAAATCCACTTGTTCGGTCCGGTTTACTGGTCCACCGGCTTTTTCGTACACCCCTATTTCCAATGGCATCTTTTTTGGTAAAGTTTCAACTGTTGAGCCAATGAGGGGGGCTGTGTGTGCTGATTGGTGGGTGAGTGGGTTTCAGGAGATGGGTTTACGGTTTGCAGTGAGTTTGATTTTGGAGAGGAGTTGGGTGTTTCGGTCACAATATGAGTTTGCATAGTGGTTTTTGCGTCGAGGCTTGTGGTGGATTTATGGACCGGAGTGAAAGCTGAGGTTCTGAGGTGGGACGTGAGAACTGATGGTTTTCTCTGCATGGTGGACATAGCTTTCTGCATGGGAGGTTGAGAGAAATTAATGTTTTGGGTTGTGGTGGAAAGTTGAATGGATGTGAGCTCAACATTAAGTTGGGGTATTCAAAGGTGGGTGGGTTGAATTTAAAAGGGATGGGGGTAGGCTCATGCAAGGTGGGGCTTTGAGTCTCACAAATTTTTCCTTAGATCTAGGATGAAATAATAAGAGAGGGGTTGTGGTTTGGGTTTTTGGTCTACAGACTATTGGACGGGTTTGAGAGGCACGAGGAAGAGCCCATGAGTTCTTAAGTTATGGGCCCATGTGGATTTAAGACACTGAAATGTAACGAAGGCTCACCTTTTTGGGCTGAAGGAAGTCCGAAAAGGGGAGTGGACCCATGTTTGATCCTCTATTCTTTAAAACTCTTCATTGCTTGGTAAATTTGTCTCCATTGAGCCTTTCATGGGATGTATTGCCGAGCTGCATTAGTTCTTGATGGGAAGTTTGATCCTTGCAAATTTAATGCTGTCGTTTTCTTCGGAATTTTGCACTTCAGATTAGAGGTTAAGTAAAGTGAATTACTTCTTTAAGTTTGTTGCGGCTGACTTTTGATGGGGTTAGGAAACATGGTGTAGTCATTAAAGGTAGTTGTTGATGGAAGTAATGACCCTTTTGCACTGTAGGAGACCAGTGAGGATTCTCGATCGAATGCAGCTGCTTGATTGGTGAGTGAAAAATTTTCTTGTACTGATGCTGTTGATGGAAAAAAATTGATGAAGGGCCGGCGTGTTCTCTTTAAATGCATCTGCGTTGACATTGGTGAATTCCCCTGGGTTTGATAATATGAGCTTGTAGCTTTTCCTTAATGTTTCATCATAGATTAGAAGCTTTTTTCCTTTCTAAATGTTGACTTGTTGCTCTGGCTCTTTCCTTTTTTTCATTGTTGACCTCCCACCATAATCTTGCCTTCCAGTTTTTTGTTAAAAGTTCGAAGTGGGGATGGGTTTATGTATTCTAATCGTAGCCATGGGCCATAAGCCAGTTTGATGGAGGGACATGATTCTTGATTACAAAAGATTTGGGAATGACCCAATCTTCCACATGCACAGCAAAAGACTTATAAACGTTCATATTTCAATGCTATCCAAGTTTCTTTGTTTCTCCATCTAGGCATCATAAATCTCTGCTGCAATGGTTGTGTGACATCTAGTTCTACTTTTATTCAGATGTATTTTCTTCAAACAACTCCGAAAATTGGGTCTTCCTCAACCATTATCAAATTTCCCAAGGCTTTCCCTACATTAGTTGCATTCCTAACCATCATGTAGTCTAGTGTGAGGCCATGTATTTGAATATTGAAGATTGAATAGTTGAGACAGACCTATTGTAATGTAGAACCTGGAGACCACGGTTTTAGAATTAGGAGATGTCCTCTAAAATTCCAAGGGGCTTGGTTTAATACTCCGAGCTTGTCTTGTGAGGATTGGATTATAAAGAGGAACATGTTGACATCTAGATCTTCTATCCGGAATTGTTGAGTGAAGTTCCATGCAACTCTGATACTTGAGCGTATTGCTTGCCTACTTAGTGGCCATTCTACTACTAGACGACCAACTAGTATTAATTCTGAATTTTTCTTGGTTGTTTCTGGTGCAGGTTCAAGGTCCAGCTTTTGCTAGGACAAAGCTTCAGTTTGCGAGATGAGCTTTTCCATTTCCATTGACTGTCTGCGATTGATGATCTTATCTATTTTTGGTTTGAAACTGCAGTTGTGTATCTAGAAGGAAAAGACACTATGAAAGTGTAGAGAGACTCTAGTGAAAGAGTGGCGTCTAACGTAGCAACATAATAGAGAATTGTTCCCAGTGACTTGAGATTTATCATAACAAATGGTTTTTTGAACTTGTTATAAAGGATTAGGATTCAAGAACTAAATATTATTTATCCTTGAAACATCAAAAGTGATTTATGCTTGAAAATGGTCAAAGAAAATTCACTTTGAAGACTTAATGTAGGATATAACTTTGGGTTATAAACATTACTTGAAAATAACAAATATAACTTTAGACTAATTTAAGTGCCAAAAATATTATTCATAGTCTATTCCAATAAGTTGGAATTTATGCAAAGTTCAAACCCTAGCAGAGAAAATGGATGAAACCCTAGCAGAGAGAAGCAGTCGAAGGGTCTAGAACCTTTTAGAATAAAACCTTAGTTTATTAAATGTGTATATGTGTTACACAAAAATGAAGTCAAGTACAATATTTATATGTACAAATAAACTAGTATAGACATGTGACAAGCACGTGAAACATAAAATAATTCATGATGCCCCCTTAAAGATGGATAGTAAATAGAATGTACTCCCGTCTTGATTATTAAATGATGAAATTGTTGATGACCAAGAGGTTTAGTCAGCACATCAGCAAGTTGATGATGTGAAGCCAAATGAAAGGTCTTAATAATGCCAACTTGAATTTTGTCTCGAATGAAATAGTAATCCAATTTGATGTGCTTTGTTCTTTTATGAAAAACTGGGTTGGCAGCAATGTATAAGACAGCCTGACCATCACAAAAAAGTTGAGCACTATTAGTATGTGAAACACCAAAATCAGACAAAAGAGTGAGAGACCAGATAATTTTACAAGTAGTAGAAGGTATGGATCTGTACTCAGCTTCTACTGAGGATCTAGAAACAGTGGATTGTTTCCTTGTCTTCCAAGAAACCAAAGAATCTCCAAGAAAAACACAATAACCAATGGTAGATCGACGGCTGTCAGGGCAAAAAACCCAATCAGAATTAGCAAAAGCCTTAAGAGACAAAGAATTGGCAGCTGGAAAGAAGATTCCATGACCAGGAGTGCCCTTTATGTATTGTAAAATTCTACAGACTGCTTGTAAATGGGGTTGTCTTGGCTAAGCCATGTATTGACTAAGCCTATGTACAGAATATGAAAAGTCTGGCTGGGTCAATGTAAGGTAAAGCAGTATTCCTACGAGTCTACGATAGATAGTAGGATTAGGCAATAAATCTCCTACCTCCTTACTCAACTTGATATCTTGCTCCATAGGAAAAGAAACGGGTTTAGAGGCAAGGAAACCAGCATATTGAAAAATTTTCAAAGAATATTTTCTTTGACACAAAAAAATACTAGCAAGAGACCAAGCTACTTCTAAACTAAGAAAATATTTGAGCTTCTCTAGATCCTTAAACTTGAACTTTTCATCAAGTAAAGACTTCAAAAACTCAACAGATTTCAAGTCATTACTAACTATGAGAATATCATCAACATAAACAAGGAGGGCAATAAAAGATGAACCCATAGTCTTGGTAAAAAGAGAGTAATCAGCTTTGGGATTGTTGAAAACCCATATTAAGAATAGAAGCTGAAAACTTTGAAAATCATTGTCGTGATGCCTGTTTCAAAACAAAAAGTGATTTATTCAACTTGCAAAATTTGGACCCCCATTTAATATAAAAACCAGGAGGTAAAACCATATAGACTTCCTTAGATAAATCTCTATGTAAGAAAGCATTATTGACATCAATAAAAAAAAATTAAATGCATAAGCAGTCAAAATAAGGAGGTAAAATGAAGGGGCATGTAGCATTATTCTTTTTTAATGGTAGATTCTACACTTTTTCAAAGCGATTGCGCGACGCTTGCACACTTTACGATTGTACGTAACATTTCTCTTATAGTTGACAGTTAAATTATTATTTAAAGATGACAGTTATTCAATATGTTATAAGGATATTTCTACTCAATGACAAAATGGATGTTATTTTGTTGTTCTAGTTTAAGGTCGTGCCTATATTTTAGTCTAACTATGGTTGTTATTAAATAATGTAAGTATGGTATTCATCCACCGTAAATGAAAGTTTATTAATCAATTAGGAGTATTATCTCTTCTTTTTTGTTATCCAACAATTTCGATTGGTTTAAAATATCAACTCTATACTAAATCTATTGGATTTTATTCCTTAAAGTGGTTATATGTTGTTTAGACTGTCTGTCTTCTTTGTCAATTTATAAAAACCACTAAATTTCCATACCATCATCATCAAGTTAAAAAAAATTATCCTCCATAAAAACCATTCACATTACTAATTCCCTATAATTACATTCCACTAATTTATTGAAGTACTTATGTAGCCAATATTTAAAGACCTATTTTAGAATCTCGTTTGTTTTTACAAAAATTTTCAATTCATCTCATATAACCGTTATAACTTTCTCATATTCTCACACAAAATAAAATAAACAATTCAATTTTTTTAAATATCAAAATAAGAATAATATTAAAAAAATATATTATAACATTATTTTTTTTTAATTTTTAATTTTTATCTCAATTTATTTTATTTGTGAAAACAAACGAAGCGGAATGATAAGCATAATTATTCATAATTAGTTTAGAAGCTCAAAGTTCAATTTAAAGACTTTAAAAAAGACGAATTAGGAGCAATAGCAACAACAATTTAATAAATTCAAACAAATAAATAATCAATTAAAACTCTGTCAAAACTCAAGTAATTAAAGCTAGCATTTATGATGAATGTCACCTCCTTCTTTTCAAAATTATCTGTGAGGTGTGATGATGATAAATAAGTGTGGTATGAAATGTATGAGAATGATAAGTAGAATTATTCTTTTAATTATATCAAGTAACAATAATCAGTTAAAATTTGTGACCATTTACCTTTTAATTTCTTACGGAATTTAAGCTACACTTTTGCGGAAGAAAAATGCTGAATACAACCGGCTAGAGGAACCGGTGCGTAACCGTGTCCTAGCTGGATGAAACGGTTCGTTTCATTTGTTTGAAATAATGGAACGACTCGGAGTCCGTTGCTTGCTTAGAAATCCAAATGATCTCGTCGTACCCATCCTCCTCTAAAATTGATCTTCTCCATCGAAAGTCAGTTCCTGGGCCCATGGACTGAAACTGATCTTCTCCATCTCCCATTCCCACTGCTGCTCCAAGCCACAACACCACTAAACCACGACAACCATCGTTTGCCAACGACATCGAAGACCCATGTTGATGAAGACTCGATTGCTGTGGCTCACAGGGAAAAAAAACAACCCACCGTTAGCCAACGGCATCAAAGACCCACGTTGATGAAGATGTAGCCAGCCACGAGATTTCACGCCGCCACGGAAGCCCAGCCCTCCTCCACCCTTCTCGGCTGTCTTTTTGTGCCACGCCGCCGTGCTCACCACCGTTGATCACTACCCAGCTCACTGTCCCATTGGAGAGCCCAGTACTCTGTTTTTTGGTGTAAAAACAGGGGCCTCTAGAACGTCCAATGTTGGCTTGGGCGACAGTGGTGTCGGGCGGAGGTTGTGGAGGATCTTGACGTTGCACGATGGAGGAGACTGACGTGGTGGTTGAAACCGTTGGACGTGCGTGGACGAGTGCTGGTTCACGGGTTGGAGAAGACGAAGGGATTTTGTGATTTGGAAATGGTGGTTGAAACCATTGGACGTGCGTGTACGAAGGGTTGGGGAAGACGAAGGGATTCTATGATTTGGGGGATATCTGTGAGTTGAGGAAGACGGAGGGTAATACGGAGGAATTTTACTTGTTTTTGGTTTTGCGTAGGTGAAATGAAAACGGTGCGTTTTCTTTTTTTTTTTTCCACGTGGGATGCAATTACGCCGCGGTTTCCCCACGCGGTTGTATCTAGCATTTCTGTTTACGGAATATGAATGAAAGAAGAGGAAGAGTGATAGATATATGTACAACATGTTTTGCAACTATATAACCATATTTTAAATCGAATGTAATTTATGTAAAAATGATGTTATTTTTATAAATTATTTTTAAAAATATTTATTATTTAAAATTTACTTATGTAAAAGATATTAAAAAAAATTATATGCAAAAAATATATATATTTTAAAAAAAGTCCAATTAAAATGAGTTAAAATCATTTTCTATTACTTCTGTGACTCTCTCTTGTTGCCACGCTCTCGTAACGCATAATCCTTAGGTGTGATTAGATTCTGTTTGGCTGCTTGGGGGACACAGGCAGTTTTCTCTAGAAAAGAGAGGAGGGTTACAAGTATGAGGTGTCAGTTCTAAGATGAATACGTTACAAGAGCGTGGCCACAACATCCAAACAAGTTGAGTCTTGAATAGCAGTGATAAAATAATAATAAAATATTAAATAATAATATCAAATAATAACAAATAAGTAACAAATAATAATAAAATAATAACAAATAATAGTGACATCTGATCTCCAAATTTTCTGGCCCAAGTGCTCTATTTACGGATCTATTTATGAAGCTTATGAAAATCAATTTCGATTTTATTAATCTATCAACTGTTTCATTTAAAAGTTTAAATTAATATTTTATAATTATTAATATTTTAATAAATATTTTATAAACACATTATTTTATAATTTCATCAGCATTAATATTGATTTTGATGGAAGAAAAATTTTACTCAGCAATCTTACACCATACATTTACCAAGAAAAGAATAATAATAATAAAGATCAATGTCAGTAGACAAACGTGTGATGTAATAGTGTTGTAATACTATGACTGAAAATCGTAGTGAAGAGTTTGCACCAGCTCTAGAAGACTACCACTATCTTTTTCTCAAGATCCTTAGTTAGGAGAAACGAAGACATAGAAAGATAGCAAACAGAAGATGCATCGAGTCGTTAGCGGACGATCGCCAAGGATGTGGCAGTGCGTGGAGGCCACGCACCAGTCGCCACTCTGCGAGTGTGGAGGTTGGTCGGATCCTTCAGATCCGAGGTCACTTGTCCTGAAAATGTCGCCATTGGCTACAACAAGCACTCTTTGGTACGACAGTGTGTGAATCTCAAGTGCGGTTTGAGCCGCACGTGTGTCGCACACGCAGATCCGTTTGACATTATGAGGAATTGACATTCTTATTAATGACATTCTTTTTAAACCATACTGAGGAATTGCAAGTAGAGAATTTTGATTGGTAAGTCGGTATGTAAAAAGTTGATTAGACATAAAATAAGCAGGAGCACAATGGGACATAAATATACTGGGGAGAAAAGCCTTGGGGAAGAAATATAAAGCAAGGAGATAATTAGAATAAGAGAGGGAGGTTGCAGAAGAGAGGTGTTGACTTGGTGTTGACTTCATTTTGAAACCTAAAGGAAAAGGAAGGACCAGAGAGCTCCAATACTATTTTTCCTAGAAAAGAACTCCGCCAGAGCAATTGTAAAGTGCTTGTATCAAACTTCATTTGTAGTGAATTTTACACCTATAGACCTTAGTGCCAAACCATATAAACACTTATGTTGGGCCCAAAGCACACCCCAAAAGATGAAAACTTAATCGGGTCCATTGAACGAGCCCACAAAACTGGACCCTGCGTACAAGGTGGAAAGATTGGGCAAGCGGCCTAAGGTCCATCACTTAAGGACGAGGGCAGAACCGCCAAGGAAAGTGATAGCCCACCTCATCACAAGAAGCCCATCGCAAAGAGCACGCACTACTGGTCTGAGGAGCGAACATGTTTGTGTCTTGAAAGAGGCTTGCTGAGAACCTTATAGGGCACTCAATAGAATCATGAGTCCATTTGAAACGCTTCCTTTTGAAATCGATAAACTATTTTAATAATACACAATTCTTTTAGTACTAATTTTATAATCTATCGACCATTTCATAACGTGTTGTAAAAAAAGTATAAATTAATTATTATACCGAGAAGTTTTCTAATGTTTTTTTGTTTTAAACGGCGAGGGCAATGAAAGGTTACGTGGACGCCCTCCCATTATGATTTCCCAAAGGAATGAAGAATCTGGACTTTGACAAATACTGGGGGATTCTTGAAGTGGTGACGAAAACATGAGCACATATTCTTCATTTTTGTCGTGTTTGTGAAGATTCCTTTTTCTCTTTTGGCTCACACAGAACCTGCAACTTTCTGACCCTTTCAAACACGTACGAGAGAAAACCCAGAGGAAACTCCCTCTCTGTCTCTCTGTACGTGTGTTTGACATGGGGGAAGAGGCAGAGATTGATCGGTTGCCCATGGACCTGCTGGCTCAGATATTCGTTTTCATCTCTTCCTTCACTGATTTGGCTCAGTATGTCGTATTACTATATATTTGACAAATCTTGTACCATGAAAATTGATTGTTTTATTGACATGACATCCCCTTGTTTCAGGGCAAGAAGTGTGTGCAAGAAATGGAAACGGGGAGTGAAGCGGTCTTTGGCTCGGAGGGAGTCTCTGAGTTTTGCTGGTTGCAAGATGGATGATGAAACCATCGCCCGTCTCGTTCGCCATGCCTACAGCCTCAAAGACATTGACATGTAATCTCTCTCTCTCTCTCTCTCTCTCAGCCATATGTTTCTGGAAATGTCCTTTTGCTGATTTTCTGTATAATTCGCATATTTAAGTGATGGGTATTATTGTCAGAGGGGATGGAAAGAAATTCAACGGGGGTTTTTTATTTTAGTGATGATTTTGTGGGATACATGTTCCATTTCCAGAGAGTCTGCTATGGCCAGGTACGGTACCGAGGAAAAACAAATGTTTGGTAGTGTGTATTCTGATCATTTATTCCCGATTTTTTGAAGGTTATAGGCGTGTATTTTCTTAACTTTTTATTGGATAGGTAGGTGCTTATTTTCTTAAGTTCATTGGAGATAAAAATTTATTTGATCAAATAACATTAGAAATTTCGAAAGATTGGTAGTCACTAACGACTAACGTTGAGATGCAAGTTTAACATGGAGGCATGATATTGGGGCTCTTCACGGACGAGGAGGTTTGTTATTGATTTCTTCCTCCAATTTGTGACCTCTGTATGTTGTTTTTAAGTAGCGTCTATTTTCCCAGTAGTTCAATTCTTTGAGTAAGGCTAGACTTTAGTTTTGGTGCAAAGATAAATTTGATCTGGCGTTAAGCTAGATTCCAATGCGTAGTGTGAGGTTATGCATATGCTACAACTCCTCACCTCAGTCCACTTCAGGTCAATCGTTGATTTGTGCTTCTTTTAATCTCATCGGACAAGAGACCTTGGAATGAATAGGCAGTCATAGCTATGCCAACATTTCACACGATAGTTTTTGCTAATTCACATGAACGGAATATGAATAGACCTTGCTTTTTCTCACTTCTTGGGGAGTGGTCTGCATGCTTCTTGAATAGCTAAACCTACCTGTCATTAATGTCTGTGTCACAGGTTCTGTGTTATTGTGCTTGACAGCAAGTAGTATGAGTTTTGGAGTTAAAATAGGAGGCCTCACTTCATGGTAATCTAAAGAAGGGGGCCTCCAATACCAAATCCAAACCCTTATTTCAAACCTAGTGTGGCATTCAGTTAATCAACATGTGCTTTTGCCAAGTCTAGAAAATAGTTCTTTTGCGCTGGGAATTGACCAGAGTCTGTCTAATATTCTTAATTAGTTGTGCCAGCTTTAATTTTTGGCCTATTGATAATCCAGGGGCTGAAGTATTCCATACTTTCTGATTTCCAGTTTCTTATTATGATTATATAGAGTTATCTTGGATGCATTCTTATGTCTTCCAAGGGGCTGAGTGGTGAAAAGGAATTCTTGCAGCCGTGGAAAAATATTTCTATTTATTGAACCTAACCAGTTGAGATTAAAGCATAATCGAGTTGAGTTGAGCTGAGAATGACTGCAATTTTTATATTATTCTGATAAAGCTAGTGGCATACCATACTTATCAAAAAAAGAAAAAAACTAGTGACAGACCAACTCATGTCAAACATGGTTAATTCGTTTCAAGGCTGAATGAGAATTTTGATAGTTTGTATTGGCAAGTAGATGGTCATTATATGGCAAACTAGTGACAGCTAACTCTTGATATCTTTCTGCAATAAATCGAGTAAAACTGTCATGTACTGCATCAAGATTTAAAAGGGAGAAATTTAATTTATAAGTTTCAAAATTCATGACTTATCTTGTATTTTTTTCAGTTCAAAGAGCCGTTGGGGTTGCCAAATCACAGATAAAGGACTTTACAGAATATCTTTGGCCAAGTGTGTCAGCAACCTAACATCCATATCTTTATGGGGTATGACAGGGGTCACGGACAAAGGTGTTGTTCAATTGGTACGTGATAGTTAGAATTAAGCCATGCAGACTAGTTCTAAACTTCTACAAAATTTCTAGAAACTTGCAACGGAGGATCATGGTTGCACAGTTTTTGACGTCTGACGTCTTAGGGCTGGTTTGGGGGTAGAGATGAGAATTTTGTGTTTTTTTTTAGAGTTTAAAATATTATTTTTTAGTTTTGAGATTTGAAAAAGTTGAATTGGGATTTGAAAAAGGTGTATTGGGATTTGAAAAAGTTGAATTATTTATTATATTTTATATGGGAATTTAAAAAAGGTGTAATGATGAGTTGAGATGAGATGATAAATTTTGAGAATTTTCGGTTTCCAAACCTGCCCTTAATAGATGTGGTAATTTGACTTGAAATAGAATCTAGAACAGTAGGATAGCACTTGGATAAAGAAGATCAAGAGTGGTGGAACCATGCTATCCTGATTCAAGTGGGATCTAGAATTGGAAAACCATCACCCAAAGGTGCTTTTAGGAAAGCTGGTCTGAAACTTTTCACAACCAGTTTTTATGACAACTTATTTCTTTATTTTCCATTTTCATTGTCTAAATCATCCCAGAATTGATGTCTTCAAGAGATTTGCTGATTCATGCATTTTTCACTATTATATGAGATGATATTTTTTTCCCAACAGATGTCCAGAACTAATTCCTTGCAACACCTGAATATTGGTGGTACATTTATCACAGATGAATCTTTATTTGCCATTGCAGATAACTGTCCACATTTAAAGGTAAGTTAATTGGAATTTCATTGTAGGCTATAACTTTTTTCCACAAGGGGTTTTGAACTTTTGAATATTGATTGCTATTTACGTCTAGTTCAGTGTTTTTTCCCCCAAGTATATCTGGACAACCCAAAGCATAGGTAGATGTCACAGATGCATGTCTCATGTTCATTGCAGACTGTAGTTCTGTGGAGCTGCCGTCACGTGACTGAGAATGGGCTTCTTGTTCTTGTAAATAAATGTCGGAAGCTTGAATCTATCAATGTATGGGGAACCAGAGTTCCGGTCGGCTGCTTCATTGGTTTGCTTACTATTCGTCCAGGTCTTATGATAAAAATATGAGAGGGTTGCTCTGAAACACTTCTCTGTGGCCCCGCTGCATAAGTCATCTTACGGTTGCTTTCTCAATTATTGTGTACAGATTGTTTTTCTCTGTATATCCATCTCAAGGTAAGTTTATCAGCACAATGAAACTACAATAATACCATTAAATTCTGCTTCCATGAATCAAAATTCAAAGGTCTGATTTTACTTTCACTATTTCTAAACCAATCTTGTGCACCCATTGAGTATTTATATGTTGTTATGGGTTCGAGTCATGGATATTCAACTATATTCAGAACTTCCAAAATGTATGGAAATAATAAATATCTTGAATATAAGATGAGACCTAATAAAAATGCTTATTACGTCTCATTTATTTCCCTTTTTTTTTTGGTCAGGTGACTACTAATAACAACGTTTGTTTGCGATTAAAGAAAATTGGCAGGCCTTGTATAATTTGATGGAAAGTTTTGAGTTCAAGTCTCTATAGGCGCAATGTTAAAGGAGATGAGACTTGTGTACCCCAAAACTGCTAGTCGTTTTGCCATATGATAACCAAACTACTACTTTTGAAACATTTTACTATCAAGTTACCAAAAAAATCGAAATGTGCACTTTCTATTTAGATTCAGCAGTCACCAAAACTCAATAAAGTCATGTTAATTAATCAAAAGCGATGATTCAAAGGTATAATGTGTCAAAAGTGATAGTAGGGGTACTATGGCAAAGGGGATTGCTCGAGAAGATATTGCAGGTCTACATCTTGCAATTTCAGCAGCAGTACTCAAACAATTGCAATATCATGAGTTTGACCTCTCATTTTATCGTTATCATGAAACATCCACAGTAGCAGCGTCTTTACTAGAAAACAACCAAGATGTAACATCTAGCAATCCAGGGTAAAAAAAAATTTGAAAAAAATATGATGTGTGCCGTGTAGGATGATAAGTGGCAAAGTTCTATTAAAAAAGATCGCATAGACAAATCCCAATCAATTTGTAATTATCTGTCTTAATCGCAAGCGATGTTTCTCCCTGGCTTGACATCATATGCTGGTTACCAACTAGTTCTATTATACATTATTCTTACCAAGAAATTGAGCGGTTGCATTCATCAATGACCCAAAAAGAAAGGTTGCTATGGATTTTGAGTGAGAAATGCCATAAGAAGCCTTCATCTTATGAACCAAGAATAATCCAAGTACGAGCAAATTTTGTCATTTGATTATGTTGTCAACCAACACCCTTGCTTATAACCCGTACAGCTATGGTAGCTGCCGTTTGTCTCCCCCACCCACAAATCTAAAACGCCCACCCTCTTGGACCAGTTTTAGTCGTCGACGTTCCGATAATGAGTATAAATTTCTTTCCTTGAAATATTTTGATTCATTATGTGCAGCTAAAAAAATGCCTCATAACATGATCGAGGCATTAGATTTCAGGACTCAACTGAGGCCTCTGTGAAGGATCTTTTGCAAAACGAGCTAAGTGCAACAGATGTGCACCTCTGCATCAAACATAGAGATTTCACATGGCAGAAAAGAGAAAAGATATGATAAAATCTTGGTATCTAACACATATCGTGTCAAGGGAAAATGTGTACCTGAACCACTTCTTGGTACACAGTGGTTCCCTCTAGGCCACTATCTTTGTTTTCTTCCAGTCCAAACCCCAACCTCCTCGCCTCAATACAAGAATCTGACATGTTCTTCCTTTACAATGAGATTTCGTAACACCAACAAGCATTTCTTGACCCTCAACTGAATAAGCAAGGGATGCAGTATACCTATTTTGACTATAAGTTAAAAGTGCTAACACACTAGCCTCTCATCAAGAAGTAGCTCATGCCTAGTCCTATAATGAGCCGTGGTAATCATAAGAAAACTGCCATCAATGGAAAATAAAACAAAAAAAGAATCAAGCAACTTGGAGAATGGGCTGTTGAAGCAGATCTTGAGAACTGAACAGATCCAGTAAAGCTTCCTGCAGTATTGGTTAATGGGCTTGGATTAGGAACAGCTACATTCTTGCATGACCCAAAAGGTGCTCCAGCCTGCAAAATCCCATCAATATTAGTGTCTTTCACAGACACCTCCATGCATACAATAAAATGCCATAAGAGGATGGACAAAAGCACATAGCAGTCAGAAATATTGCAGGCAATGACATGTCCGCCATTCGATGTCCTATGAAGGTCTTTAGAGTTGATACAAAACTGAAAAATGTAAAGACAAAATTTTCTCCAACAAAATACTTTCATAAGAACAGTTCTACCTCTCACCCCATTTTGACACAATTGTTGCATTTTCTTGCATGCAGGAAAATAGAAGAAGAGAGAAACAGAGCATGGTTTTATATTTGGTGACTAGTAGCAATATTTGGTCCACTTTTGCTTCAGTAACCCTGAGTTGGAGTAAAATCAAGGAGGAGACCATCTGTTAAGAACCTTGCTAAAAACATCAGGCAATCTCTGATGTTTGTTGTGAACTCTACTCAAAGTTGACAAACAATTTGGAACAGATAATTTTAGCCAGAGAAAAATCAGCCCAATATCTTGTAATCAATACAATATTGGATTTGAATAAAAAATCATTTTAAACACATGCTCAAGATCAAATGACAGCTCCTTCTCATATATAAGAAGCATGGAAAAAGAGATTATAGGTTCAAAACCCACCAGGTCCATCACAATGCATAAGAGTTCATAATCTACCAAGAAACATGTGGAATTTGAGCAATAACAACTGAATTAAAGTGAGCAAACCTGGCAGGCAGTAATAGTACTACAACCACATAATGTCTGACCATTGATTCTATCGGTAGCATCAAACACACCTCCTCCATCACTCCTCTGCAATATGTTTTTATCACAGTTATGATGTTTACATGGAATATATTTTCATTTCTGACTCATCCATGAATTAAATCTCCATTACCATGTAAAAGTTGACACCCAAGAAGTTAGGCATCGAGTTCCCAGCTGCTTTGTAACAGGTACCAACCATCTCAGCCAGTGGAGTTGAATGCTCCTTGCAAGCTTCAGCCAGAACTGGAATTGTTGGGAAGTAATTCTGAAAGAACAGAGATGCACTTTTTGAATTCAGCGGCTTTGACTCTTTTCTCTTAGGACATGAACCTCTTACCACCCCAGGATCTCCAGCTGAAACCGAATCCATTATTAGACCATTTTGGACATTGTGGATACAATACCAAGTCATAACAACATTACATGCTTATAAAGCTCACCTTCATTTTCCACCATGTACTTCCACTGATAAGCAATTCCTTCATCCGCTTCCTTTGAAGTGGAAGAAGTAAAAACTAGGAGCCGGTGATTGTCTTGCACCATCTCAGTCACAGTGGGCCAATCTTCACCCTTTTTGGGCATCTTGGACACGGGAAACCAATACTTGCCCAACCCAGCATTGGTGAACAGATTTGTCAACCCTTTGGGAGTATGCACATAGTCCTCAATAATAATGGTCACAATCTCTGTTGGGTTTTCACTCAAGAATGCTTCCACTTCCTTCAAAGTGTTAATTGCAGGTTGCTGAAAGATTTCAGTGGATACATTATTAAATTTCTTTTTGCACAGACACTTGTGAAAAGATAACTTCAAAAGCCAGAAGTTGAGGAAAAGAGAATTACAAATGCAGTGAAGTTGAAACATTGCCCTCGAAATGAGTGGCAGAGCCAGATATCGTTATTGAAATCGTACATATCCAACATCAATCCCCTCACTCCGTTCTGAAGAACACCCATGAAACAACAACACATTAACTGAAGAAAGGTCCTAACAGACATAAAAAAACAAAACTATTTCTCATACAAAGTATCGTCGCCATGAGTGAGCTCGTCACTTTGTTTATCAACACTAATATATGTAACATTCAGTTTTATTTTATTCTCACAAATCCAAAAAAGGCATCAATGAAATAAAATTAAAAAAAAAACTTGGGCAATAAAAAATAAAACCACATACTCTCAGCTGATTAGTCACAGTGTCTTCTTGATTGTAAAATGTCAGTCTTTGAACACCCGGCAAAGGCGGTGCATCAACAATACTAAACGAATTGTGAGTCACCACCCATGAATACTTATTGAAGGGAAGCCCATTAACCTGGACACCAAAGGATTGTAGTTCAAAGCCACCACCAAATCCACGTAGAACAAGAGATTTAAGACAGCAGATTCAAGCAATTCAGCTCCAAAAGGGTCACGCCCATCATAAAATTTCGAAAATTAAAAGCTTACAATTGAAGTGGGAATGGTGGCTTGGCCTCTGGTGCAGAAAGGCTGAGTCTTACCCAGAGCAGGGCAGTTGCCACAGTAGAGGCCTGCCCCACAGTCTGTGGCACCTGAACAAGCTTCCAGAACCTGGAAACTCTCGAAAGCTCAGTTCTAAACTCAGAGAAAGGAATTGAAATCACACAGATCTTGAAGCAAATGAGATTTTACCAGAGAGAGAGAGAGAGAGACAGAGCGAAAGAAGAGGAACTAACCTGGCAATTCCCATTCGAGCAAGCAGTGGAAGTGGAGAAAAGGACAGAGAAGAAGAGGGAAAGAAAGAGGTACTCAATAGCAGGAGCTCTGCACATTCTTCGGTGGTCCGGAAAGCACGCCAACATGGGCAGCNGGGGGGGGGGGGGGGGGGGGGGGGGTCACAAAGCAAAAGAGGAATGTTTATACTGTGTAGGGAGGGAGCTGACAAGTTTCTTTGGAGGTTAAACGCGGGCTTTATGCTTTTATCACCTTTGTTTCTCTCTTATTTTAAGGTAACAACCGCAACCAAACACTTTTTTGTTTTGCCAAGGTGGAGTTGCACTTGGGAGTTAGGACACCGAGAGCAACGACGTCGTTTCTATTCATGAAATAACTGCATGTTGTTTATCAAAGTTCGCTTGATAAGAATTAAGATAACCTCCCAAAAACAGGAAAATAATACATCGAAGAGAGTTATGAACTTATGATTCTTTGCCGTATATGAATTGGAATAAAGAAGGACCAAACTACTGAGAATGTTTGGTTTTGGTTTTGGTTATGTTTTTCTGTTTTTTTCCATTTGGATTATGTGTTGCTATTAATTGTGGTTTTGGCGATGTTAAAAGCATTGGGTTTTGCCCCCCCACTCTTCCACCTACTTTTGAAATGCTTCTCACATGGTGGGGTAGCCTGCTTCTGGCTCAGCTGAGCAACGTCTGGCGACCGTTTGCCTTTGTGGGCCCCAAGATGACTGGACCTCGCCTAGCAATAAATCAAAAATTTCTTACTGGCAAACTTGTAGACTAGATTGCTTTGGTCGGTAAGAAAAAACCTCCCTGCATTAATCATTACTTTGGACTTTTGATTCCTTTCCCAAGCAATCAGAGTACATGTTGGTAGGATTTTTGGCCTAAAATTAAATGTCTACTTGTATAAAATACTTGGAAGTAAATGACGAATCATACTGTTAAATCACTAAGCTTGTAGTTCTTTTTTTCTTTTTGTGAATATATATTCAGCTCTGAAGTAAATGGAGTTGTTAGAGGATATTCAAGTTAAAATAATGGAGATGGCAATGAATGCCACTCTCCCAAAATCAATACGTATCAAGAATAATACTCCTTTCCACTATGGTGTCAATGGGAGTAATGCCTCTTCCTGTAAAAGAATGACAAAAATTTTGAATGAGACTTTTGAATAAATCCATAGATTAAGCGAGCTTCTTAGCACGGCCACTTGAAGGAGCACCGTCCTCCTTTTTTGATCCAGATGCCTCGGGCTTTCGAGCCCAGGCAGGAGCTCTGTCTGGTTCGTATCGATAATCATAAAACAGTTCCTCCCCAGCACAAATTCGTTCCTTGGCAAATATACCCACTCTGTGATCCCCGGCAACCATAATAACCTAACCTCGAAAGTTTTCATTGAACACGATTAGTAATCAGGAGGACACGCGTACTTTGCAGAATCAGATAATAGGGTAACCACAACCAATGGCAGTCAAAATGGTACCTTAGCATAACAATTTGGATCTGGAGAGTGGTTGGCAAACTTCAATTTGTCACCCTTCCGGTATGCATCGAGGACAAACTGCACAAACAGTTTCACAATCTCAATTCATATTTGGAATATAGAAGAAATCTAGATTAAAAAAGAAAAAAAAAACCAAAGATAGCATCTCCCTTGCCTGATCATTCAGATTGAAGAGAAATGACGAATTTTCACGGTCATAAATCTTTCCACGTTTATCTGCTTCTCGATGCGAAATTAGCTCTCCAGTGTATTCACCAAGATATTCATGCTTGCTTACACTATTCTGGAGGATCACTAAAAAAATGTCACAAGCAAGAAGGAAACCAAGCACAAGAATATAACATCAGATTAATAGATTACCTTTAGGAAAGCTCCCCAGCCAGAAACATCAGATCTACCAAGTAAAACCTGCACACAAATGGGAATCAAACTATGGCCATCATAAGGGTACTGCTAAAAGTAAATAGCGTTTATAAAGCAGCAGTCTGAGCTTCAAACAAAGCAAGGAGAAAATGGCAGAATACAAAATTTCATGACAAATATTACCAAAAGCACATGAACATAGAGGGAAAACGATATAAATATTCAACATAGGCACAAAAAATAGAGTACTCTCGCAAAAGTTCACTAACCTGCTAAAGTAGACAAGTTGAAATTTTACAATAACAATAAAACGCACATCAATATGCCCCTTGTAAGTCTAATGAAAAATTGCATTCCTCAATTAAGGGACCCTCAAGGACAGCTACTTAAGGGCATATAGGAATAAGATAAGTTAGACTCATTTGTACACATAAGAAAAGTTGCCTGAACGGTGTTCACAAGGTAATATGTACTAATAACATAAGATGACAATTTGCAGATGAAAGAGAGTCACTTCACTTCAATATTTCTCCCCAAAACTAATAGAATACCCCACAAGAAAAGCTTCACCAAACCAATTGAATCAAATAAATTAGAACATAAAGGGGGGGGGGGGGGGGAAAA
>QEOT01123312.1:0-53283 GCA_003123785.1 Pterocarya stenoptera | reverse complement strand
AAAAAAAAACCAAAATAAATCCTTTTACCTAGAGGAATTGTTAAATAGGAAAAGTTGGTAGTGGCTACTGTGCAGCACCACCAACAACCATGAATTGCATCAGTTGAAACTGCCGAGGGGCTTGGAAACCCTCGAACAATTCAAGAACTTCATCTTTTGATGAAGACAAAGTTCCCTAGTCTCATTTTCCTCATTGAGACAAAATGCAATAGGAATAAGATTGAGAATGTGAAAGCAAAGTTAGGTATGGACAACAATTTGGTAGAGGAGAGTAGAGGTTTAGGTGGAGGATTGGCTTTTCTGTGGCTTGATTCTGTGAAGGTGACTCTGGATTCCTATTCTCAATATCATATAATCTTAGAGTCTCAAGCTCTAATGAGGAATCAAATTGGTTGCTAACAGGTTTTTATGGACACCCAATGACTTCAAAAAGAAAACAAAGTTGGAGTCTTCTTAAAGTTGTGAAACCTGCAAATGGGATGGCTTAGTTATGCATAGAGGACTTCAATAAGATTCTACAAAATAGTGAGAAGTGTGGAAAGGCAGCTAGACCTTATACTCAAATGGAAGATTTCAGGCTAACAACGGAAGAAAGTGGGCTTAGTGATCTGGGCTATCATGGAGCCAAATTCACTTGGTGCAATAATAGAGAAGATGAACAATTCAATAAGGAAAGACTAGATAGAGCTCTTGCTAATTCAAAATGGATTGGGTTATTTTCTAGTACAACAATGACTTCAGAAGCTGCCCAAAGTTCAGATCATAAACTTATTGTGATCTCGATGGCATCATGTGCTCAAGATTTTAATAGAGGAGAAAGACCATTCAGGTATGAAGCTAGTTGGGCCCACAGGGAAGAATTTCATATACTTGTGGAAAATGAATGGAAAAAGCCTTGATTAGCTGTGAATAAATTACAGATGGCTACTGAAGGACTGACCAGATACAGAGAAAAGCTAAAAACTTGGAGTAAGGAGTCAGTTGGGAACCTCAAAAAGATTATCAACTCTAAGCTTAGCCAGATTTCTATTCTCCAAAAAGCTAATCAGAGTGAATTGAGAGAGGAAATTAGAGCTCTTCAAAAGGATGTGGACTCGTTACTCGAGGAAGAGGTAAATGGAAACAAAGGGCTAAACAAAGGTGGCTGAGGGAGGGTGACAGAAACACAAAATGTTTCCACCAATGTGCTAATCAAAGGAGGAAAAATAACACCATCAAGAATATTTCAGATGCAGATGGTTCTATGGCAGTAACTCCTAAGGCAATTAGTGAGCAATTTCAAAAATATTTCGAAGAACTCTTCACCACATCCCACCTGGAGAATATTGCAGAATGCTTGCATCAACTTGATGGCAAAGTGACTAATGACATGAACCTCAAGCTGCTCAGGAAATCCATAGTGAAGGAAGTGGAGGAAGCCATATTTCAAATGAAATCTCTTAACTCTCCAGGACCTAATGGATTTCCACCAGCTTTATACAAAAATCATTGGTGTTCTGTAGGCAAGGAGATATGTAAAGCTGCTCTTTATATTCTTAACTCTGATGGTTTGGTTGATGAGATTAATGTAACACATATTGCTTTAATTCCTAAGATCAAATCTCCTTCTAAAGTTTATGAGTTTAGACCAATTAGTTTGTGCAATGTTATGTACAAAATTATTTTCAAGGCTATTGTAAACAAGTTGAAATCAATCCTTCCAGAGCTTATATCCCCTACCCAATCAGCCTTTGTGCCTAGCAAACTCATCTCTGACAACATTGTCGTAGCATTTGAGGCTTTACACTCTATGAACAGTAGGCTGAGTGGAAATCATGGGTACATGGCATTGAAGCTCGACAAGAGTAAAGCATATGATCGCATAGAATGGAATTTTCTATGGGCAGTAATGAGGAAGATGGGGTTTGCTAAGAGGTAGATCAGCTTAGCGATGAGGTGTATTGAATTTGTGACTTACTCCATACTGCTAAATGAAATTCCCCAACAAGCCTTCAAGCCCTCAAGAGGAATTAGCAGGGTGATCCTCTATGACCCTACCTATTTATTCTATGGCTGAAGCCTTTAAGTGCCATGCTGAACCATGCTAAATTGTCAGGAGTTATCTTAAGGGTCCCAATTGCTTGAGGTAAAGTACACATCAATCACATTTTCATTGCTAACGACAGGTTATTATTCTGTAAAGCAAATTCTCTTGAATGGATTCGTATGATCCACTTGCTAAACACTTATGAAAACGCTTCTGGTTAGAGGTTAAACAAGGAAAACCCCCTATCCAATTCAGTAGGAACACCTCGAAGGAAAATTCTAAGTATTGTTGGTGTTAGATCAAGCTTGCCATATGAGAAGTACCCTGGCCTTCTAGCTTTTATTGGAAGATCTCATACTCAATCATTTAAATATATTCTGGATAGGATCAGGCAAAGACTAAGCAGCAACAAGATTAAGACTCTATCAAGCAGACAAAGAGATACTTCTTAAAGCAGTAGTTCAAGCTATGCCAACCTACAACATGGGTGTTTTTAAACTTCCCCACAATCTGCTTAAAGACATTAATAGAGTTAAGAAAAATTATTGGTGGGGACAACTTGATAAAGAAAGGAAGATCCATTGGATATCTTGTAGCACCATGGGGCAAGCCAAATCAGCAGGGGGGAGATAGGCTTCCAAGACTTGGAGAGTTTCAACCTAACTATGCTTGCTAAACAAGGATGGAGATTGATACAGCACCCTCAATCATTGGCTTCTAAAGTTTTGAAGGAGAAGTATTTCCCTAAAGTGCATTTTTTCCAAGCTAAAATGGGAAATAGACCCTCTTTCATATGGAGGAGTATCTTAGCAGCAAGAATATTACTAGAGAAAGACACTAGATGGAGGGTAGGGAATGGTACTGAGATTCAAATTTAGAAGGACAAACGGATCCTAAGGCCTTCTTCTTTTAGAATTCAGAGTTCAGAGAGGGGTTAGAGAAAAATGCTACAGTCAATAAACTTATTGACCCTGATATCAAACAATGGAAGGTTAATCTTATTGATGAGATCTTTTCAAGAGAGGAAGCTAATATAATTAAACAGATTTCCATTAGCTATAACAGTTGTTCTGATAAACTGATATGGACTAGTTCAACTCAAGGTTTTTTCATAGTGAGGAGTGCATATCATATACATAAAGAAATCATTGAGCAAGCCAAGGATTAGCTTTCAAACAGCACTAGCAGGAGGCAGTTTTGGTCTAAAATATGGAAATTGAACATACCTCCAGCTGACAAGATCTTCGTGTGGAGGGCCTGTCATGAAAGGCTTCCAACCAACCAGAACCTGTTTAAGAAGAAGATAGTGGAGAGCCCTAATTGCCCAATCTGTGTAGTGGCAGAGGAATCAGTCATCCATGCACTTTGGACTTGTCCTATAGCTCAAGACATATGGAACCAATGTACAGGGAAAATCTAAAAGAGCTCCATCATCAAAAGTAATTATATGGAGCTAATTGAGGAGATGAGATCTAATTATGGAAAAGAGGTTGTGGAAGAAGTAGCAGTGGTCTCTAAAAGAGTGTGGCAGAGACGAAATACTTATGTGTTTCAAGCTGATTTCAGACACCTCAACACAGTGGCCCAACAAGCTCAAGAAGTGTTACAAGGGATGATAGACTCCAAAACTAGTAAAGATGTTCATGAGCTAGGTTTGTTGAAGCCTACGAATCTCAGATGGCATCCACCTTCATTAAACACCTATAAGATTAACTGGGATGCTGCAGTTGATAGAACACAGTGCAAAATTGGTGTGGGTATTATAGTAAGAGACTAGACTGGGAAGGTTTTGGCCACCTCAAGACTAAGCAAATCCCTCTTCCTTGATCCTCTACTTCCAGAAGCATTTGGTGCATTGGAAGCTACATGTTTTGGCCTAAAGATCGGACTCAATAATCTAATTCTAGAGGGAGACTCTCAACAGGTTATTAAGAACATCACAAAGGAAGGTGAGTATTGGTCTATTACAGGTANATCACAAAGGAAGGTGAGTATTGGTCTGTTACAGGTTTGGTAGTTGAAGATATCAAGCTACAGTTGAAACAGTTTGGCAAATGGTCTGCTAATCATGTGTGAAGAGAAGTTAATAAGGCTGCACATGCTCTAGCTCGTAATGCTCTAATTATTCCTCATACTATTGTTGATAAGGGGAATGTCCCTTCTTGTATTCAAGATTTGATGTGATTTTATGACGAATAAAGCCATTTTTCAATCAAAAAAGAAAAAGAAAAGAAAGATGCACCTGTTCGTGGCAAAAAAGAAAAAGCTCAAGATCATTTTTCTGATTCCAACTCTTGCCCTCATAAGAAAGTTCTAATTGTAAGCTCAAGGCTTGCAATTTATTACTTTATTTTCATTTTTTTGTTTGTGTTTTAGTGTCTTTATTAATTAGTTCCATTTTTAACATCCAATGACCAAATCTATTCACTATGATCATGTACTTCTATATTAAAATGGGTGAATAGAAATTCCCTATTTGATTCTTATATATAAGAAAAGGTTTTTTTGCAATATATATACATATATATATATATATCTTTTATTCGTTGTTAACGTTGTGTTTTGAATGCTTGAACAAGGTTCTGGCAACTCAAGTCAGGATCTTCACCTGAAAACACAATGGAAAAGGTGGGCTCGGGATGGTCCGAGGAACCTCTGATGCCTCAGTTAGTCTCTAGCGTTTAGAGTCTTGTCTTTTTAATCATAGAGTTTCGAGGGAGTTCTTTGTACCTTGAATGTAGCTTTTATACGAAGTTACAAGGGAACATTCTATTCTCCGTGTCAGGGTTAAGCCGTCCCGCCCACATCTATCTTAATCTGGGTATTTAATGCAACGTGGTGTTCTGAGGCAGAGCTTTCAATGCGGCATGGCTCCTAAGACTATTCTTTTAATGTGGCGTGGCTTTCAAGGTGTGTCCCGGTGGTGGGTGAATGGCGCGGTCACTTTTAGTTCCCTTCATAAGAGAATGGAGGGTCGTCTACACCCTCTATTTACCTGCTGACATAAGTCCTTTAATGCTAGGTGTAATAAAGGACGTCAGAGTTGGCGTGTCCAATCTATTCCCCCTTATCTGGCTTCTCAAGCTATGCATCCTCCTTCCTTTGATGCAATCTTGAGGATTGGACTCCTTTGGAGAATTTGGGGCTCAAAAGGGTGAGATCCGAGCTAGAATGAGCCCCATGCCAAGAGGATGGGCCCCAAGGGGGGAATACCCCTCCCAGTTATCCCGTCAATTCTTGTTGAACTAGGTCAACAAGAATGCCATTGTTGTTGTTTTCATTTTGGCAGCACACTTATGACAGATCTGATATGCACTCGATTGTGCTCGTCGGACTCTCGTTGTGTGGGCTAATCAAATGATAATTCCTCTCCATGTCACTTCATGTAGCGTGTATAACGAGGACTGCACCCGTCCACCTTTCTTCATGCAACGCATGTCCTTCCCCTTACCTAGGTTAGTTCAACTGATGCGGGGGGCTATTTAAGGCCCCCCTTCTCATTTCTAGTACGTTTGCCTCTATACTCTTTCAGTGCCTTAGAATTTTCTTTCTTATTCCCTTTCTTCTCCATTCCCTTCTCTCCTTCTTTCATGACCCTAACCAGTTCTATTCTTCTACTCTGATGGCTGCTAAGATCACTTCTCACCTTGTTGGTCGACGCCCTGGTGATGACAACCCATCACTTGCTCGTGAGGTGTCTCAGTCCTTCGAAGGTTCCAACTGGAGGTTGGAGGTGACTTCTACGGCTCTATAGTCGTTGAAGGCCTCCTATGAGTTCCCAGACTCCGTAGTCCTAGAGATTCCCGAGGCCCCTGAAGGGGCTGTGGATCTCGAGGGAAATGAACATGTGGCATTGATTGTCCAACTTCAAATTGGAAAGGGGTTTAAAGCTGTGTTTTATTCTTAGCAATGATGTAATTAATTAATTTCAATAACTTCGATGACTCTCCTATCTATTCTCGGTTCAGCAATGGATCAATTAACATTGGCTTAGGAGAAGCTGATTAACTAAAAATTTCGAACTTGCACAGTGAAATAATAGTCTTCACTTTCTAACTTCTGAGTCATATTAGCACGGTTTATCTTTGGATCACCTTGGTCATTTAGAGTTTGACTTTCATCCTATTAAAATTTTATTGGAATAATCTTGTCAACCGAATGTATTCAGTAAAATTTTAATTCTATTTCTCCCATAAGAGTTTTTTTTTTTTTTTTAAATGAACAACGGGTAACTTACAGTAATAATGATTCCCCAATTTCTTCATTAAGTAATGCACATGAAGAGCGCAATCAAATACATGTTACCATGCAATGTATTGATTTTTTTTTCCCATATTGATATAGTAGGAGCTAAAACTCATGTGTTATTGTATATGCATCATGTGTATTAGTTGCATTAATTTCTATATTCATTATTCATTTTGTTATATCTTGCAAGTACCCACCACGCTAGGCATATGAGTTAAAAAGAGTCGGCATATAATTGCATGTGATTTACGCAGTAAACTTCTAGCTTTTTATTCGCCCCCCTCGACAGGGCAGTCAAATTGTTAGAATATTTAATAGACTAACCGTCGATGCGAATAACAAAGGATATGAGAAAATATCAAGTAAGCATGTGCATTGCAAAAAAAAATAATTAGATTTTGTGTCCGACATGAACTTTAAATTATTCATCTGTTGGATATTGGGAAATCAAGCATGTGCCTGCTTAACTAGTAGTTGTAAAAAAAAAAAAAAATAGCGGATCATTTTCTTATATACATACACGTACAAATATGCATAAATACACACGTGACGTTGGTGTCCTTAAATGTTACTCAAATCCACATTTCCATTTCGGAGAAAATAGTGTTACAGTTGTTAACGTCGTGTTTTATGCACCTTTAGGCTAGGTTCTAGCAACTTAGGTCTTCAAAATTGGGCATTCGAAAACGAAGAAGAAAGCAGCTGGGAGATGACAGCCTTGGGGTCGAGAAGTCTCCGATGTCAAAGTTAGTAGAGTATTTTGAAAGTTTGTAAATAATAAGAGAGTCTAGAGATAAGAGAGCGTTATTGTATCTGAAAATTGCTATTTATACCAAGAGTCTAGGGGGATAGATCGTGCCTGCCCCCGTGGAGTACGTGTCATTTTAACTGTTCCTTTTGTTAGAGTCCTTTAATGAGGCCTACCTCTGCGACAACATCATTAATGTGGCGTGTAACTCGGGTAGTGGTGTCATTAATGCGGCATGGTTCCCTGATTTGCTTTACTCTTCCGGTGTCCTCAGTGTCCCATTGATGTCACATTATCAGACGATCGAAGCTCCCCCTTACTTCCCGCTCGTTCACGTGGACAGGCACTCAAGGGCTGGATGTTGTTCAAGGGATCTCCAAGACGGCGAGTCTCATCCCCTTGCAGCGTCTAGGGAGTCTACCTGATGGTCAGGCCAATGGGCCTATTTGTTTTGGACTAGGCCTTCTTTTCTTATTCTCCTAGTTGCTCCTTTCAAGCCCACTAAAAGGGGGAAAAACCCCTTACAGTGGCCCCGTCAATTCTCATTAGACTTGTACGGTGGGAATTCCTTTTAATTTTATAAACCTGTCCTGATGTCGAAGTCTAAGGTGGTTCTCTGTCACTTGGCAACCCTAGTAACGTTTCCCTTTCCTTCTTTGTTGGCTCATCTTCCGATAACTATGCTTGTATTTGATGGCATCCTTTCAGTTGTGTCAGTATTAAGGGTGTCAGACAGCTCTTCGCTTTCACATCGCTTCATGGTGCGTATTTCCTTGGATTCGAAGCGTCTCTTACCCTTTCCTTCTACCACGGGGCGTGGGAGATTAACAGTTGCCTTCTTCCTTTATAACCGCTGCCTTCTACCACCGTAATCTTCTCGCCCTTCTTTTCTTCTAACTTCTCATCCTTCTCCCTTAGACTCCTTTCTTCTTTCTCTGTTACTTTCTTCCTTTTTGTCAATGGCCCTTGAGAAGACCGTCCAACCCATAGCTTCTGGTGGGGTAGACGCACCAGGAGTTAGCAATGCTGAACTGTCCTTCTTTGGTAGCACCTGACGTTCAAGCGTCTAAACGGTGACGCTGGAATCTCTGGCCCTTACCTACTAGGTCCTAGAAACAGTGGTCTTCGAGGTCCTTGGTCCACATGAGGGTGCCATCGATGCCGAAGGTCACTCTTCCAGAGTTGCTCTTTTCCCATCATGTTTACATGTGGCTTGAGGCTACTTTTCCCTTGCCCCGTTTGTGATTTACTGGATTGTCTCGGTTTGGCCTCGTCCCAGCTTCACCCAAATGCTTGGAGCCTTTTGATTTGTTGTAGCATCATCTGGCGAAGAGCTTTGCTGGAGTCAGAACCGAATTTGCCGACCTCACCGGCTGTGAGTTCCTCCTTACCCACAATGTTTTATGACTTAAGGGGAACATTTGCAATTTCAAGAAGACACATGCCCTCGTTAATCTAGAATCGCAATACTGCAAGGTGAAGGCCTAGTCTCCAAAGTTCTTTTTTGTGTCTGATCGCGGATGGGAATTCCCGATTGGTCAGGTGAAATGCCTAGAGTTCCTGATTCGAACTGATTGGGGGAGGTTTTATAAGGATAAGGCGGTGCGTCTGCAGACCTACCCCTATCGAGTCAAGGCGTATCGCTATAGTATGGGAATGGGCTAAGAAAAAATTCAACAGCATCTACTCGGAAGCCCTTCTTTCAGAGGAGAGTATAAGGGTCTCTTTGCCTCCCCTCAACCATGTTCTTCTTGACAATAGGGTGACATTTGCCCGGCCTCGGGTTACCCCTGCTCGAAAGCGTCCCTTGAATCCTCCTCTCACAGGCAAGGGGAAGAAACCTCGCTTGGAAGGGGTTGGGATCGATAGCAAGCCCCTCTCTGGAGTCTTAATTCCTGAAGGATGGGCGTTGGCTATGCCTGAGTCCCGTCGTCCCGTCGTCTTGGCTTGCACCGGTGGAAATGTCCCGTCGTGCTATTAACGTGGAGGTTCTGGTGGAATCTTCTTCTTGGAACTCTCAGAATAATCAGTGATAGACCCCTCGCCTGAGGTCCCCATTATGTCACCTGCACTAACTAGTGTATGTGGCGTGCCCCCAAAAGCTAGTGACCTTACTGCACTACTTTGGGAAACTTTTGCAGTCAGGGTGCCCCGGCAGGTTGATGTGGGGCAGCGTCCTCTAGGTGTAGATACGATAGTCTCCTCCACTTTTTTTGCTCGTTCTACTATCGGCAACCGAGCTTTTAAAGACGAGGTTGACGCTTGCTCCTGATGCCCCGGCTCTGATTTCGAGGCACCTTCAATAGCGTCTTCACTTGTTGCCGTGGGACAGGATGATCAAGCTTTTGTGGCAGGTGGAGAGGAGCCCAAGTCATTCAGTGGCTTGGACTTCATTACTATGGGGGCGATTGTCACTGCCTCTAGTAACCACGTTGCGGAGGTGGAGCACCAAGTGGAAAGTGGGCTCCTTCTGGATGTTGTAGTAAACGAGGGTTCAAAGGGTCTGTGCGAAGATCTGTTTGTTTAGGTGGGAACAGTTGCTGAAGAGGTAGTCCCGACTCACGTAGAAGACGTCGAGGGTCACCCTTTAATCCTCGTGACCGGGGAGGTTGCTGATGGAGCCCGTCGAATCGAGGCGACCACACAAGCGCCTAAAAGAGAGACTTCAGTGGACATCATCCCCCCTTTGGCCCAACTAGAAACATGGGGGTATCGCACTAGAAACAGGGGGACACTCAGCCAGGTCATCAAGTGCTTATCTAGCTTCTTCCACGAGGTTTTACAACTTCTTTTCCCGTCTTTTTTCTTTTTTTGCTATTTTCTAGATTCTTTTTGTTGATTGTACCATGTTGGCTCCTTTGGTTGTCAGAGTTCCTTTCATCTGGCAACATTCATCATGGACAACCAAGAGGCCGTTAAGCAGGAAAACCAGGCCCTTAGCACGATGACCCAAACTGCTCTACGGTATGCTCGTGGCAAGAGGGATGAGAGGGAACGACTGAAACAAGAGCTGAGGAAGGTCCGGCTTGCCCTGGAGGAGGGTAGTTTAGTTGCAGTTGGAAGGAGCTAAAGGATAAGGCAAAGAAAGACGCCAATCAGATGGGGAGCTTGGAGCAAATTGTCGTAGATCTTCAGAGCGACTTGTCCCAAGTGCAGGATGTCGCCTCCGGCCTGGACAGCCAATTGAAGTTGGTTGTGGGTGTTCGCAATAATGCGTGGGCTCATGGGTGTGCTGAGGGCCTTAGATCATTGGGGGACCACATTCTAGAGAGTTCGCAACCATTTTCGCAGGCCATTGAGAAGTATTTGCAGGACCTTAACCTTTCCAAGGTTGCCATTGACAATAAAGCCTTCGAGTTTGGCTACAAGCTAGGGATGAACAGGATCTCTGAAGCCTTTACAGCTCCCGCCGTCCAAGCCACTTCCAAGCCTTTTGTTCCCAAACAAGACTACCCTGAGCCTAACATCCCTAAGATCAATGCTCCTGATGCCGAGGTCTCTGAGCATGATGCCAATGCTCTTACGCCCTAGCTCCTTTGCATCATTGCAATTGTTTCACTTTGCTCTTCTTTCTCTTTCTTTTTTTTAAATGTATATACCTGTGTGCCGTCACCATGCAACTTATGTGTAACTCTTGATCATTAATAAAACTACCTTATACTTTTCTATGCCAGGTGCTTGTTTTGGTGTATTCTTCTCCGATGTTTCCTTCCTTTTTTTTTTTTTTTTTATGGCCAACCTGGGGGGTTTTGACGTAGGAGATTATGAGCTTGCCATCATTCAAAGCTTTACGGTCCACCCCGCTAGCACTTAACCTATTCCTGACGACCTCGCTGGCCGATGGCTCTCTGCTTATATTGTCCTCGCTCACCCTCGTTAGTCAATTGTCCTCTTGGTGCCTTTAGCGATATTATTTGACGAAGCTGATGTCTCCCCACTTTACTTTTTCTTTAAGCTGGTTTCCTCCTTTTCGCCATCTGTCTCTCGGATGCACTTTACCCTGCCTATTCCTTTGGTTTTTCCATTTTACGTTGCCGTGCTTTATTTTCTATGCAACTGAAAAACAAAAAGTGTCATCAGTGTATGTTGGCCCTCACCCGCTGTCGTCGGCTTGTAGGGGATGGAAATCCCTCTAAGAGTTAAGCGCCTCAGGGAGACTCTGGTTACCTCTTCAGGTGAAGAGGCCAGGATGCGTTTTGCTAATCCGCCTCTATGCCCTTCCGAGTAGCACCGTGGCTGTGGAGTCGAGGTAATTTCTTTGGGCAGCCATGGGGCTGGTTCATTTTTATTGCGATAGGAGAAGGGTAAGTAGACCATCTGCCGAAAGGCTGGGCCCGCTCTCCTCCGCAGGAGGGTCCGAAAGGCCTCTATCGCAACTCGCCCCTACTACCCACCGAGAGCTAGTTTGTTTAGGTAGTCTGGGATTGAACCCGCTCCCTCTCATTGACCTCACATAGTTTGTCGTTCAGCTAGGCTACTCAGCTTTCGAGGTGCTAGTGGACCTGTTGCTTCAACGTTTCATCGATGGCGACTTTGTTCACATTGAATAGTTGAAAGACTAGGCCCTCACTCCATCAAGGAGAGGTTAAGATGCCTCAAGTCAAACCCACCCATTTGATTCCCTGATAAGGTAACTACTTCGGACGACCGCGGGGCCGGTCTGCTCTTTTCCTCCGTGGGAGGGTTCGAGGGGCCTCTAGCACAACTCACCCCTGCTACCCTTCAAGGAGGTAATTTGTTCTAGCAATTTGAGACTAAACCCGCTCTCGCTAGTTGACATCGCATGGAAACGTAAGATTTGGATTAGGTTAGTGCTAAACCCCCACTCTTCGTTTGCAACAGAGCTCGGGGTAAGTCTTTAGGCCGCCGGGCGAGTTGGACCCTCACTCCTCCACGGGAGGGTTTGAGTGGACTCTGGCATGACTCACCCCTTTAAATCCTGCGGGGAGGTAAGTTTTCGGGCTATTTACAACTAGACCCACTTTTGCTTGTTGATGCTTACGAGGAAGGTAAGTCTTCATTTTTAGGCAGCTGAGGACTAACCCACACTCTTCTGCGGGAGGGATAAAGCAACCTTAGGCATTACACTAATCCCTTTTGGTACCCCACGGGGGAGGTAAGTTTGGGTAGCGACATAGCTGATCCACTCTTCATCACGATAGGGGTCAGGGTAAGTTGTTCGGGCCACCCGGGCGCAGGACCCGCTCTCAATCGCGGGAGGGGTAGAACGGCCTTCGGCTAGTTCTCTCCTTTGATCCTACGGGAGGAACACTATTCGAACAGTTTGAGACTGAACTCACTCCTACCTGTTGATATTGCAGGGAAGGTAAGTGTTGGGTCAGGCTGGTGGTAAGCCCACTCTTTGTTGTTGCGGAGGTCGAGATAAGTTGTTCGGGCCGCCGGGGGGCAGGACTTGCTCTCCATCATGGAAAGGGTAGAGCGACCTTCTGCCTAGCTCTCCCCTTGATCCCACGGGAGGTACATTGTTGGGGCAATTTGAGACTGGACCCACTCTCGCCTGTTGACGCTCGCAAGGAAGGTAAATCTTTATTTTCTAGCAGCCAAGGGCTAGCCCTCACTCTGCCTTGAGAAGGATGAAGCAGTCTTTGGTGTACTCATCCTTTTGGTACCCTGCTGGAGATCCTTTTATTGGCGTTGTGTCGACGACACGAAAGTTTGAAGTAGGTATGGTGCTCTGTCTTAAAAATCATGTCTTTCATTAAACAACAATAATTTATAGTATTCAAATAGAGAATTACAAAATACGGGGAGATGGAGCCTTCAGCCGGGGAGTTTCTGCCTACTCTACCTTTGCCTCTGGGACCATGCACCCTCCCGCTCCCCCTCTAGCCCGGCAGGGTGAGTCGTAGACTAAGGCCTGCCAAGGCTCTTTAAGCGGTGCATGCCTTTCTCTCTCCTGGAGGTGCCATTCGGGGTGACCCCACCATCTTTTTACTTAAGTTCCTAGACGTAACATTCCCTCGCCAAGACCTGTTCACCTCGAGTTTCTCCCACTCCATGGGAAGTCAGGAATTTCATCTTGAGGTGGTAGGTTGACATGACCAACAACGCGATGATGGAATTGTAGGATGACAGGTCCTCAATACCAGGAAGTCGACCATGATTGAGGCAGTGTAGGGCGCGTTGCATGTGAAGACCAACAAGGCGATGGTTCCCATAGGATGAACCGTATCCCTAGAGAAGCCTTTCAGCAGCATGGGGGCTGGATATAGCCGAGCAGCATCTATTCCCATCCTGGTGAAGGCTTCCCAAAACAGGATGTCTGCGAAGCTCCGATTGTCGATGAGGATTCTCCGGGTGGTGAGTTAGCGACCAACATAGTCATCACCAATGCATCATCATGGGGGTATAGGACCCCTTCTTGGTCATCCTCCCCAATGAAGACAATCGGGGTCTATTCGTCCCTTTGGTGTTTGGCGGGGAGGTGCTCTGCTGAGTATACCTCATGGTACCGAGCCTGCCTAGCATGTGTCTTTGTACTCAAAGGGGTAATGCCCCCTCCTACGAATCCTCCCGTTACGGTCTAAATTTTCCCGAGTGGGGGCCTTCCCTTCTGCATCGATCAACTCGGTCCATGCTACTCTCCCTTAACCTTCTCCCCTTTCCTGCTCTAGCCTTCGAGCGGGCGGGTAATGTTGCCTTGTCTGTTCCGCATGCTCCCTCCTCCCTCGTTGGGAGAAGCAGTCTTCGGTATTGTGCTAGGTGGACCTGTGATACATGCAGAGTGCGGACAATGCCTCGGTCATCGTCTTCGTGGGTGGAAGAGGTGTCGGCCTCGTGGATGGTAAATGTTGGTCGGTCAAAGAGAGGTCCTAGTCCCCTCGTCAGGGCTTCCTCCCTTCTCTTGTCGTGGGAGCTCTTTTCTGGCTTCTCGTGGGTCGTAGCCTTGGCTAGGGCCTTTACCTTCCTCTCCGCTCGCTCCAACTCCTTCTTCCTTGGCTTTGTTAAGGCCTGAAGAGTGTTTTCGGCCTTAATGAAATTGTTGGCCTAGTCCATAAACTCCTACAACATTACATGAGTCCTACTCCCAACTAGGCCATGAACTAGGATCGTGGCCAGACCGCTCCCAGAAGGGCCGCCAGGGTTATCTTTCGTCCTGGTCATTGGTTGTCTTGCGCTCCCTATTAAGGAGGTACACTATTGGGTGTCGCCTTCTTCGACTTCATATGAACTGGATCAAAAATTGTCAACCCAGCTTGCCAAAAATGTCTACGGAACCGAGCGCCAGAGGCCCGAACCATACTCATGCTAGTCCCTTTAGGCCAGTGGGGAATGCCCTGAATGCCACCTCTCCCAGGAAGACATGTAACGTTATATGAGCCCTAAAACTTTCCAGGTGCTTAAGGGGGTCCCTTCCTCCATCGTACATCTCCATGGTGAGGACCCTGAACTTTGGTGGTAAGGGAACAACTATCACTTCTTCCGTGTAGAATAGACCAGTGTTTGTGAGCAGTTGATCCACCGACGATGATGTGCCCAATTTCCTTGCAATCTCTTCGTATTTCCCTTTGAGATTGCAAAGCTCGTCTTACATGTTCTTCCTCTCCTCCTCCACATTCGCTCCAGCTCCCATGTTTTTGGACTCCTTGTGCTTGCTATTATTACGCTCCGCCTCTTCGTTTTGCCCTTGGTGAGATTTTTTGAGCTCCTCATTCTCCTTGCAAAGTTTTTGCATCTCGTCGGTCAACTTTGTTACCCAGTCCTCCATAGCTTTCAATCTCACCTCCATGGCAACTTCCTTTTGTGTCCCTCTTGAGTTCTTCGGAATGGGTTGTAGTAGGAATATAAAGTACAAGCAAGATCTACAAGGATCGCACAAGCGTTGCCACTGTTAACGTCGTGTTTTGTACACCTTTCGGCCAGATTCCAGCAACTCAAGTGTTTAAAACTAGGCCTGTGAAAATGTAGAAGAAAGCAGCTGGGAGAGGACAATCTTGGGGCCGGGAAGTCTCCGATGCCAAAGTCAGTAGAGTATTTTGGAAGATTATAAATAATGAGAGAGTCTAGAGACCAAAGTGTGTTCTCGTACCTGAAAATTGCTATTTATATCAGGAGTCTGGGTGGACAGATCGTGCCTACCCCCGTGGAGTCCATGTCTTTTTTACTATTCCTTTTGTCAGGGTTCTTTAATGTGACATACCTTTGTGACGGCGTCATTAATGTAGCGTGTAGCTCGGGTAGTGGTACTATTAATGCAGTGTGGTTTCTCGATTTGCCTTACTCTGCTGGTGTCCTCGATGGTTCGTCAATGTCACATTGTCAGAGGATCGAGGGTCTACCTTACTTCTCAATCGTTCACTTGGACAGACACTCAAGCGTTGGACGCTGTTCAAGGGATCTCCAGGACGGCAAGTCCTATCCCCCCTGTAGTATGCTCCGACATGAGAGTTGTGTTCAGGGGTGTCTACTTGTAGACCGGGTCGAGGGGCCTATTTGTTCTAGGTTGTACCTTCTTTTTTATTCTTTTAGTTGCTCATCTCAGGCCCACTAAAATAAGGGGGAAATCCCTTACAACAGCTATAAAGAGATTTTATAAAAATAAATTTATAAATTTATATAATTTATATGATACGTTAGATCTATTTAATAATAAAAATAATTTTATAATTTAACGTATTACATCAAATCATGTCAATTTTTTAATTTATTTTTATATAATTTAAAACTTTTCTCATCAAGAAAAGCTGGGATCAGACGGCCCCACTTAAAAAATCTATTTTCGTCTTGGCAAAACTCCCTTTTGTCCTTTTCATCTCCTCTACGGCTTTCAATTTCCCGCCCACTCTTTTACTTATACTTCTCTTCCCTTTTTTTTATTTTCACATTGAGAAAAATTCAAGGTTCAATAACATAATAGAATGTACTATTATCTTGCATCAGAAAATAATACACATAATTTTTTTACAATCCTTTATATAATTATGTTTTATATTAAAAATATTTTGTAACATAACTTATAAAAATAACATCATTTTTAAAAAATACCAAAACTTTAAAATGAAGATAAAGGCTGCGAGGGTATAAAAAATGAAAATCATAATCTAAATGCTATATTGGATCGTCCTGATGCAAACACGACAAAGTGAGAAAATGAACACCCGATGGACCCACTCGGCCACATCATGCAGGGGAAGTTTCTATTCGGGGAAGACTATGAGCTGATCTACATAGGCAATAATGAGACCTTGGATGATCAGTGGCAGAGGAAAGCCAACCATGATGATGACGAAATTAACTCCAATATTTCTAATTGATAAATTTTATATTGATACTTCCATCTAATATAATTTATCATTTTTGTCATTCTATCTTAATGCTTAAATATGTATGTATTTAAATAAAAAAATAAAAAAAACAAATTACATATTGATTAAGTAGAAATATGTAATATAAGGCTTTCCTATATCATTTCTCAAAATTATGTCATTTTCATTATTGCAATTTGTTTCATCCATGCGTGAATAATTTTCTAAAATATAGGCTGCTTCTACTATTTGTTTCTTTTTTTAAAAAAATAGAACTAATATTCTTCGTTGGAGTCGGTTGATAAAGCATGCGACTCTTGCCTCTCTCTCTAGATCCACCTCCTTGAAAGAAACTTAAAGAATAAACTATGTACTATTAGTCTCTAAAACTCAGACTCTCCCCTCAATTCCGTGCTAATGATATTCTTATATATGCTTGAAAAGAAATTCTAACGTTTTCATGCTTCCCGTCTAAAAAATGTCTAACTTTTAGGACTTATATTGGCACTTTGGTAGTAAGCACTTTAGGAGTCAGAATTTACAAATCCTTATTGAGACAAAATTGTAGCCCTTTAACATATATTTCCAACTCGTCAAGAATCGCATCAATTGGATATGCTAGTAGAGAGTTATGATCAAAATACTAAAGTATGTTCAGGCTACCTCCTAGCACATTTCAAACTTGGACTTCTTGTAGATTCCTTTTGTTAATTCTTTCTCTTTTTCTTGATCCAAATTACTCTCAAACCCTTTGCTAGTTGTTACCCACGATATCATTTAGATTGGTCTTCTAAGTTGGTCACTTAGACTGGTCGCCCAATCTAACCGCCTGGAGCCTTGTCGCCAATGGGTCTCCTCGCCTAAATTTTATCATTCCTTCAAACCCAAGAAAGTAAAGAAATATATAAATATATATAAATAAAATAAAATCATTAGAATTGAACTGACAATTTTCATACCTCCAAACTTAAGTTTTGCTCACCCTCGAGTAATGAAAAAGAGAAAAACAATTAAAACAAACATTGGTTTTATTCATAAAATTTATTGCCTCAAAAATTGCCTAAATTTTATAATTCAAATGAGTTATTCAAGATCAATCAAGTCCAAAAGTTAATTCAAAACTCAATTCCACCGCATTATCGATCCTCACATTCATGTATACTTATGATTCTCACTTCATTATTAGCTCCCTGGATAGTTTTATGCAAACAAGTAAATAAATAATGGATCTCTAAAAATTTCGTAGGCTTGCTTTTCAAATCACTCTCCACTAATGTAGAATAGAAACTATCACTAGAAATCAATAGGTCTTTATTAAGGTTGTAATGTAAGGCTAAAGTGAGGGCTACAAAGAAAAGATAGGATTCAAACAAAGCAAGAGAACTTAAGTTTGAACACTTAACAGAACATTCGTACTTCTAATACAAACATCTCTTCTTAATCTTGTGGGTCTCTGAACATAACTCTCTTTATTGTACTTTCAAGGATCTCTCTCTTTACCCCTCTATTCAGTAGGTCAAACTTTTTTTTTTTTAAATAAACCATACATTTTCGACTGCCTTTGTGGATGACTCTCATCGGCCTTATCTTATCGGCCACACAGTAGACAAGTTGACTCTTCACATCCCCAAACTTATGATTTTGATAATATGGTTATAATTAAATTTACTTGTAGACCTTCTACCTCTCTTACCTTTCATGCTCTTATGAGTCTGTGACTTTGTGTAAACTTAGTTATCTTGAAATGTAAGAAAATCAGTATTTAAGCTCAAATACGATAGGGAATATGAGGTTTACAAGAAAGAAAAATATAAAGCCAAAGTATAATTCAATAAAGCTCAAAGGGATGGCTAGGGATAAAGATAATAAATAGGTAAGCTTGAAAGGGGTCAATCGGTCCAAAGAATGCCTTAATCATTTTCCTAGTAACATTTTGTCTAGGATTTCACCTCAAGTGTAATCAAACAAGTTCTAGAATAAGTTGAGACCATACAAATTTACAATATTCACATAAAATTCCTCTTGGTATGCAAAACAATTAATGATCATGATAAGCATTCATTGAATATAGAAAAACTCAAATTAAGCAGGATCAAGTAAAGAATTAACAACTAGACTTAAGCAATGAGAATTTTTCCTAAAAATTATAATCAATTTCAATCATATTCTTATCATAGGCTTTTTATTCATCACACCATACATTTTTTTTTCCAAAATAAATAAATTAATTTCCTTTCCCCAAACTTAAATATTACATTGTCCTCAATGGGAAAGAGGAAGAAAAACTAAAGAAGAGAATAAGAGAAGGTAAGAGATGCTCCTTTGATTTTTTCCTTTTCTTCCAATTGAATATTTTCCTTGAAGGTGTAATCGTGTACCCCTTGGAGACCTCCCCAGCCTCTTCATTCCTTAAATTTGATGGAAGTGGTTTGTGTTCAAGCTTTGGTGATTCCTTACTTGGAGATGTCGGCTGAAATGAGTTTAGCTCTTCCACTTTCGGTTTTATTGAAGGAGGAAAGGATGGTGTAACTTTCAAATATCTCTCACACTCCCTAACCTCTTCATCTTCAGATTCAATTGACGTAGAGTGAGTAAGACATACCTCAAGTGGTAGCTTTGGAAATTCAGCTCCATAAGTCTCGTCGGCCATGACCACGTCTGGGTCGCTTATTTGAAAATAAGAATATACCTCAGAAGGGAATTCCATAGATCTAAATACATCAAAAGTGACTTGCTCCTTGCCACCCCTTAAAATGAGTTTTCCTTGCTGGACATCAATTAAGGTTCTCCAAGTCGCAAGGAAAGGCCAGCCTACTATCAAAGGGATCTCCTCATCCTCCTCCATATTAAGCACAATGAAGTCGGCCGAGAAGATGAACTTATCAACTTTCACCAGTACGTCCTCAATGAGTCCTCTCGAGTATTTAATAGATCTGTCCGCCAACTGTAAAGAGATGGTGGTCGGCTTTGCTTCTCCAAGGCCTAGTTTCCTAAAAACACAGAGAGACATTAAATTAATACTTGCCCCTAAGTTGCATAAAACTTTATAAAAATAGGAATTTTCTATAGTGCAAGGGATCGTGAAACTCTCCGGATCTTTCAACTTAGGCAGTAGCCGCTTTTGTAAAATTGCACTACTCTGCTTGGTCAACATTACAGTCTCATACTCGTCCAACTTCCGCTTGTTTGATAATATATCTTTCAAAATTTTTGCATATTTAGGCATTTGCTCTAAAGTTTCAATGAGAGGAATATTAATATGCAGTTTGTTAAATATACTCAGAAATTTAGAGAATTGATTATCAATTTTACTTTTTCTTAATCTTTGCTGAAAAGGAATTGGTGGATCATAAATTGAAGGAGAATAAGTTTTAGATATAAACTCCCTGCGTTTCTTGGATTTTAAAGCCCTTTTATTCTCTTTAGTCTTCTCAGCTTGCTGGACGGCCCCATCTCGCTCTGCTTTTTTCACCTCGGACTCGACTTCCTTCATTTCATATTCCACATTTTTGGCAGCTTCTGCATCTCGCTCGGTACTTACTGTTTGCTGCTAGTCATATGTCCGCCCACTTATCAATGTTATGACTTTAACATGTTCCTTTGAATTGGTCACAGTTTTGCTCGGCAAAGTCCTTGCTGTCCTCTCGGTGAGCATGTTTGAGAGCTGACCGATTTGCGCCTCAAGATTGTGGATTGAAGCCGAGTCATTTTGGATCACCATATCAGTCTTTTGCATGTACTGCATAAACATATCCTTAAGTGTCGGTTTCTTCTCTTGCTGTGGAACTTGTTGAGGTGGTCTAGCCGGCCCTTGATTATTGCTCCATGAAAAGTTGGGGTGATTTCTGCATTCGGGATTGAAGGTGTTTGAATAAGAATTGTTTTGACGTTGAAAATTGGACACGTAATGGGCTTGTTCACAACTCTGTTGGGCAAAAGGATTCCCACTTGGCAATCTACACTTGAATGATTTCCTACACAATTATCATAAACAACATTAGTTTCAATAGCATTAACGTTCATCTTACCTAGTTGTTTGGATAGATTTGCCAACTAGGCTGCAATTGCTGACATAGAGTCAAGCTCAACGACGATGGTCGCCTTCCTTGGCATTACTCTCTCTCTATGGCCCACTGATAGTTGTTAGACGCCAACTCTTCAAGAAGTTCAAATGCGGCTTCATGGGTCTTACTCATTAATGCTCCTCCCGCGGCCGCATCAACTATAGATAGATTTATGGGTACTAAACCATTGTAAAATGTCTGTACTTGAAGCCAGGCTTGGAGGTTATGATGCGGGCACTTGCGCAATTAGTCCTTGTATCTCTCTCATGCCTCATATAATGATTCACCGTCAAGTTGGGTAAAGGTAGTAATATCATTCCTTAACTTCGTTGCCTTGGTCGGAGGGAAATATTTTTCCATTAATTTTTGTGTCAACTCCTCTCAGGTGGTGATGATGTCGGGCGGCAAAGAGTTCAACCAAGCTTTTGTTTTTTCCCTAAGTGAGAAAGGAAAAAGTCTCAATCGAATCTCATCATATGTCACTCCATTGTGTTTAAAAGTATCACAAATTTCTAGAAAATTTGCAATATAGACATTAGGATCCTCTTATGACAACCCCCAAACTAGGAGGTTTGTTAAATCATTTGAATGATGGCCAACTTGATCTTGAAGTTATTGGCTTGTATAGTTGGCCGCCTTATACTAGGGCTAGTTTGGGTACTGAGAGTACCTGAGGTACTCTCAAACACTCTCACTACTATTCTTTACTTTATTATTACTTTTTACCTACTTTTTCTACTATTCATTACTTTTCACCTACTTTTTATTACTATTCAATATTCTATTATTACTTTTTCATTACTATTCACAAACATTCTCAGATACTTTCACTGCCCAAACCAAGCCTAAATGTCTCCCCATTAACAGAGGGCATAGCATAGTCCCTCAAAGCTTTATTATCTTGATCGGCCATGGTGAATGCAGATGCGGTAGCCTCTTACTTCTTCTTTTTATTGATTCTACATAAAGTTCTTTTAATCTTGGAATCGAAAAGTGTAGGCTCTAATGGTTTAAAATTGGGGCATACACTTCTAAATCCTGAAATAGAAATAGAAGAAAAGCAAAACTAAGGTCTATTTAAACAACTTTTAAAAATAAATAAAATAAAATCCAAATTAGTAACAGTCTAGCTTGTAGCAATATCAATAAAAAATAATTAATCCTCGACAACGACACCAAAAAATTGTTGTGGTGAAAATATTTGCAAGTGCACGGAATCATAACCAGTAAAGTGTTTTAAAAAAAACGAATATCGAACCCACAGAGATTAATTATGCTAATGAGTACTGAAATCTACTAAATTAATTACTATTTGAAAAATCAAAATTTAAAGAATAGATTCTCTAAATTAAACTGAAGAAAAGAGCATTAAAATTAAGATTTTAAATATAATAAGAATAGATCTAGAACGTTTGATTTTACCTAGCGAATTTCACACAATTTATTCTTCCTTATTATAGAATTCCAATTATCTCAAGTTGATGATAAAAATCCCTTAACTATTCAATATTTTATCTCGAACAATAATAAAAGTATCTCCAACTATTAACTTCATATCTCTATGTGAATTAAATGAATTGGAAATTCATTAAGTTCTTAGGATTTTTCTTAAAAATCACACTAATCGCGGTAAAGTATCTCTACTTTCGCTCAACTAATGGTGCTTAATTCTAGAGTTCTAATCACAATTCACCTCTCGGTCTCATTGCGATTCAATAGAACTAACAATAATTAGCTAGAAAATTGTAAGCATTACGAATAAGGAATAAAAACTCAATCACGGAAATATTGAAAATAAAATAACTTAGAATATAAATTGTGTGTTCAAGGCTAGACTACATCAAAACTCTAGTACATAAAATTAGTTCATAATGAAATTGAAAAGAAAAAGAATAGAACTAGTGTTCTTCTTTGGAGTCGGTTGATAAAGCATGCGGCTCTTGCCTCTCTCTCTAGATCCGCCTCCTTGAAAGAAACTTAAAGAATAAACTCTGGACTATTGGCCTCTAAAACTAAGACTCTTCCCCCCCCCCCCCAAAAAAAATTTCGTACTAATGATATGCTTATATATGGTAGAAAAGAAACCTTAACATTTTCTTGATTCCCGCCTAAACAATGACCTATCTTTTAGGACTTATATTGGTAGCCTCATGCGCACTTCAGGAGTTAGACTCTAGAAATCCTTAATAGCGATAAAGTTGTATCCCTTTAAGATTGATTTTCAACCCATCAAGAATCGCATCAATCGAATATGTGAGTAGAGATTTATGATCGAAACACTAAAGTATGTCCAGGCTGTCTCCTAACGCATTTCGAACTTGGACTTCTTGTGGATTCCTTCTGTAATTTCTCTCTCATTTTCTTGATCCAAATTACTCTCAAACTCTTTGCTAGTTATTGTCCACGATGTCATTTAGGTTGGTCTTCTAAATTGGTCGTTTAGACTGGTCGCCCAATCTAACCACCCGGAGCCTTATCGCCAAGTCTAGTCACCATCAGGTCTCCTCTCCTAAATCTTCTCTCCCTTCAAATCCAAGAAAATAAAGAAAAATATATAGAAATAAAATAAAATAAATAGAATTGACGGAAAACAGACACTTTTCATAAATAAAAGAATAATAAAAGTCAAATAAAAATCACACTTATCAGTGCCTACGTCCACGGAGCTATAAGCGATTTTATTCAAAGGGAAATTGAAGTACATAATGTAATACAAGAGTTTCTCACTCCTCACAATCACTCTCTCTAGGCACCTCTCTATGTTTTCTATCCAAACATCCATATGTACTCCAAAAAAAAAATCACATCCCTTTGTTTATAACATTCATATATATGCGGCCTAGTGAAAAATCCTAAGGCGGCAATTATCAGGTCATCTGCTCGAGCGGAGTATCAAGCGAGCCTCGAGTGAACTCTCAACTTGATGTTCGCTCGAGCATACTCTCTACCTGAGCTTTGCCCGAGCCTTTAGCCAACACTCCTCCTAAGCTTCGCTCTAGCGACTTGTCGCGCGAATGTCAACTGAACTTTCTGTCTGGCGTTCTCTCAACTCACAAACCAAACCCAACAACCTCCCACTTGGAGACTAGTTCAACCACATGTTAACCATTGTCTCTAGCACACAACCTTCACCTCTGCAGCTCACATCTCCTATCTTCAATCTAGAAGACCAACTAAAGTCGAGCACGACTTTAGTACCTCACATGTAGTTCCCACAGTCAATGCATCTGCACGGTAGCTCACACCTCCCACTGCACTTGGAATACTTGGTCTCGTACCAACCCTGGCACATATTAGAGAACTAATAGCTAAGGCTCCATTCTCTAACTTGGGTGACTAATCTCTCCTCCTGTTGTCACTTGCTCAGTCTTCAGTTGCTCACCCACCTACTCTATAGTGCCTGTTTCCTCCCTGGAAGTCCAGTCAGCTTCTTCGCAACTAACTTCCACTTGCTTGATCTCCCATGTCACAAGATTTTACTGTAGCTATTGGTTCACCACCTTTAGTCCACAAGATATAGTTCAAGGTAGGTGAATACCACTATGAAGGTCTAGTCATCCTAGCAGCTATGTGAGCAGCAACTGTAGGTGTAGACGATCCTGAATCACCAGACGCACTCTCCTCGTCTCTCCCACCTCTACTTGCATTGTGGTCTCGAGAGATTTCCCTAAGCTTACAGATCTTGAGTCATGAGGAACTGAAAAACTAACTCCTTTTTGCCTCATCATCCTCATATTCAAAAGTGTTTTCCACTTTCAATTCATGTGACCAAGCCTACTTTGCTGTAACTCTGTATTTTCCTACACATCACTAGATCCGGATGTCAAATACAAAATATATGTTCTCTAACCACGAGCCAAGACCATCGCACCCTTTGTGACCTTCTACGCACAGCCTGAAAAAATTACTAAATGATTGCTATCATCAAGCTGTCCTATAGAGATCAGGTTTTTCTCCAACTCGGTAGCATCTAACTTTCTGCAAAGTCCACACATTCCTATTTGGGAGTATGATGCGCACATCTCTCACTTTCACTACATCTAGTGCTTCTCCATCAGCCATGGGCACCTTACTAAAATTACCAACCACATGACTCTACATGATATCTTGGTGTGAAATGGTATGGAACGAAGCCCCAAATTCAAACATCCAATCGTCAACCGGACTGTGCACTGCAAGAAATAGAGCATCCTAAATTTTTTCAATCACCATGTTCATAGAGTCATCCTCAGGCTTCTTTGAATTTCGTTAGTCTCTTTTGATGTGGCTTATTTTGCCACAAATCCAATAAGTGATCTGCTGCCCATATCTTGACTTACTCTTACCCCTATTCCTAGAATCTAACCTGTCATGTCCCCTACCTTAGGTGTCAACGTTTAGGAAAGAACTCAAACTCGAGAACTCTCCAGAATCTCTTATGTGCACCTCTTTAGTAAGAATCAGATCTCAGATGTCGTCATACTTCAACTTCATCTTACCAGCAGAATTACTCACAATCATTCTCATAGTCTCCCAACTATTCGATAATAATGCCAACATGATCAGTGCTTAAATCTCATCATCAAACTCAATTCCAACCTATGACAATTGATTTATGATAGTGTTGAAATCATTCTAGTGTTGGGCAACCGACCTACCTTCTACTATCTTTAGGTTGAATAGCTTCTTCATCAGATGCACATTGTTATTCTCTGACAGTTTTTCATACATAACTGACAACGGCTCTATAAGATAGGCTATGGTCTTTTCCTTGATAACATTATGGGCAACTGATCTTGATAGGGTCAGCTGGATAACCCCTAGGATCCCCAGGACCGAATGATAGTTCCAATCAACATCTTCCATGTTGTCCGGTTTCTTTTCTAACAAAGGAAGATGGAGCATCTTCTTGTAAAGATAATCCTCGAGCTGCCTCTTGTATTCGAAATTTGTGCCGTTAAACTTCTCGATTCCAACATTCACTCCTTCTCCAACCATCTTTCTTACTCAAACCCGAACTTGGCTCTAATACCAATTGTTGAAAAAATGACAAGGAGAAAATAGTAAAGCAAAAGTAGAAATTAATCACACAAGACACAAAATTTACGTAGTTTGGCAATGTGCCTACGTACACGGAACTGCAAGAGATTTTATTCAAATGGAAGTTGAAGTACACAGTGTAATACAAGAGTTTCTCACTCCTCACAATCACTCTCTCTATCTTTAGGAGCCTCTCTCTCTATTTCTATCCAAACGTCCGTCTATACTTTGCAAAAACTCACATCCCTCTGTTTATAACATTCATATATATTTATATATATATTATTTTCCAGCCATCGTTCTTGCTCAAACCCTAACCTGGCTCTAATACCAGTTGTTGGGAAAATAACAAGGAGAAAATAGTAAAGCAAAAATAAAAATCAAACACAAAAGACACAAAATTTACGTGGTTCGGCAATGTGCTTATGTCCAAGGAGCTGCAAGGGATTTTATTCAGATAGAAGTTGAAGTACACAGTGTAATACAGTAGTTTCTCACTCCTCACAATCACTCTCTCCCTCTAGGCTCCTCTCTTTATTTTCTTTCCAAACGTCCATCTATACTCCCTAAAAACTCACATCCCTCTGTTTATAGCATTCATATATATATATATATAAATAAATGCAATGCAGTGAAAATCGTTAAAGCGGTAATTATCAGGTTATTCGCTCGAGTCAAGTGTCAAGCACGTCTTGAGCAAACTCTCTATCCAATGTTCGCTTAAGCGACCTATCGAACAAGACTTAAGTGAACTCTCTACCTGATTTTTGCTTGAGCGACTTGTCACACGAGCCTCAAGCGAGCTCTCTATCTGAACTTCGCTTGAGCGACCTGTCACGCAAACATCAAGCAAACTTTCTATCTGGCATTTTCTCAACTCACAAACCAGGCTCCATAAATCTAATAAAACGAAGCTTTGGTATTAAACTTCTCAATGATGTATATCGAAGCTTATTAACAGTAATCATGTAGTAAAGAAACTGAGTTAATAGCATTCTAATGGGCCTTCAACCACTTTTGCCAAGCCCACAAACTAGCCTCCAAAGACTTTACACAATAACAAGCCCTTTCATGTATAAACGTGTGATGGCAAACAAAATGGATCATATTTGAGAGACGTGGAATGAGACCATTTTGAAAAAGAAAAAGTTAAAAGATTGAATCGAGATTTCGAATTAAGAGGGTTGACATTTGAATAGTAAGTGGCATAAAGTGATGATTTACACCACAATGCTTCCCATTGAGTTTTAAAATGAACAGGTTGCATTCATAAGATTACAAACTATAATCAAACAAAATCAAATTGTGTTTTGTTCACATCTGTTTGAAACATAACCTACGGAGAAATGAAGCCCAAATCGCGTCGTTGAGACCATTTAAACAAATTCCCTCAGCCACCATTGTCGACAGCTCCACCACCACTTGAGCCAAGTTCATCTTTGTCGAAATCTTTGGAACAAACATTCTCATTCTCCTTTATCTCTAATTACACCACATTCGAAAATACCAAAGCAAGAACAACAATGTAAACAAATTTATAAGTGGGAATTGAGAGTTGGGTGACTGGATTGTAACGCAATATTTTGAATACCGTACCGATCAAGGTATTGGAACGAAATATTTCATTCGTGTACCGTTTCGGAATAGTCAATATATGAATAAATTATATATAAATATATATATTATATTTCAAAATAATAGTCTATATATGAATAAATTATATATAAATACACATATATATAAAAATTATAAATAGCTTAGTTTGAATTGTGGGTCAAAAAATGAGTTTGTAGTTTAAAAAAATGAAAAAAAAAAACTAAAGGCCAAAATATCGGCCGGTAAGGTCGGTATTTGGACCAATACGAAATACATGCAATATCTGTACCGGACCAGTGGCCCACCTCTCTATCTCTCTCTCTCACCACCCTATCTCTCTCTGTTTTGATGGTGTGATCTTTTGCAAATGTTTGTCTTTATGTACACATGCCAAGATTTAGTAAATATAGAGAGAAAGTTCAAACAAAAAAAAAAGGAAAGATTATAAGAACTAAGAAGTTAGGAACGTTTTTAAGTGTGCGTTCAGGTAAATTAGTTTGCAAGAGGAAAAGAGATAGAGGAAGAAATCGTGACCGTTTAGCATGAAGCGATCAAGTAATTGGGGCTATAAATGAACAATGGTATTCGACAAATTGGTTGAGATCAATTGACCAAATTTGAATTTAACTTGATTTGTTAAGAAATAAGTCATTCGTTAGCATGCATAATATTATAATTTGTTATTAAACTATATAACTTGTATAAAACTCAAATAACTTCTTATATAATATTTTCAAAAGAATATATTTAAAATTTATAATAACAATGTGAGAGGGTAAAATACACCAAGCCCTAAATGGTTCTCAAGGCCCAGCCCATCAAGCGGCCATCACTAGAAGACAAAGAAAGAAAGAAGAAAATAGGACGGAGAAGGGAAAAGGAAAGGCAATGGGTAATGTGTCAGGAGAGCAAATTGGTGATTTTATGAAAAGTAAAGGGAAGTGACATAAAGCAAAGGGGGGAGGAGATAAAAAGGACAGGGTGCCTACAATTTCAAAGACTTTTCTTTTGGACGCTTGGAGGAATTTTTGGCCAGGCTTCTTGGGGGGCTTCTTCTTCGCCTACTTCTTCAACCTCTAGACAGAGAGCTCCAGAGAAAACATCTTCTCCAACAAGTAGATCTACAACCCCATTGTACAATGAGAAATGTAAGGCTATGAGACATTGTAAACAAGCATATTATAGTAGAATCTCCCCTCTCCAAACCCCCGTGGATATAAGCCTAGTGTAGAACCACGTAAATTTGTATGTCCATCTCTTCTTATTTTCTCTGCATTTAAATATTGTTCACCATATCCTCATCGAGGGCTCTACACCTCACCGATTGAGGCCCAGCCCACCTCAGCTCATCCAACAATGGATCTTTCAACCCTTTCGGGCTATGTCATTTTGGGGCGTTAACAGTGGCGTCATTTGTGGGATCGAGATTATTTTTCACCAGAAGCAAAAGAAGGATAATTTCTCGATGGGCTAAATAATCTTTGAAGGAGCAGATGAAAGTTTTCCAAATAAGTATCTTCAGCCTTTCCACTTTTTTTTATGAAAAGCACTACTGCAGAAAAGGAGCGAGTGAACCTTTCCTCGCCTAGGCGATTAAAAGTGCACTGTACCTTTTATAAATCCAGCATGTAAGGCCAGGGTCTCAAACTCCCCAACCACTTAAGCTTAAAAAGCGCCCACCACTCTTTGTGCCTTTAAGTACATAGTATCTTTAAGTGAGCAGTATAAATACTATTCACGAATATACACTGGGTGCATACACGTTTACAATAGGCAAACACTATACACTTAAGTGCATAGTGCTTGCATGGGCATCACGTCCCGACTGTGCATGGCATTCACAGTGCCATACATAGTACAGGTGCACCCAACAGCGCAACGAGAAGCTCTTGGCGGGCTAATGAACCTCCTGACAGCCACTACGTGAGCCTCTGGCGGGCTCGGTTGCCAATCGGATGGCCCCCTCTGCTTGGGACTATTCACAACGCCTAACAAACGCATGACAGCCCACCATGAGCTTGCGGGGCCTTTCGGCCACCACCATTAGGTCTGCCGGCGCCCTTTGTCCCCATTAGTGGGGCACCCTACACCCGCGGCTGGCGTAAGGTGGCAAACGACCATGCACTTGGTGCACCTAGAGGTGCACTCAGCTAGAGCCTCACTGCAGACACTACTTGGACCGCCAATGCCTTCTGTCAGGTCAGAGGCGATCGCCGACCATTAATATGGCTCGCGATAGTACACCTGGGCCACATAGGGGTACCCGACAAGTTCATGATGCAAATGTTTGTCTTTATGTACACATACCAAGATTTAGTAAATATAGAGAGAAAGTTCAAGCAAAAAGAAAAAGGAAAGATGCTAAGAACTAAGAAGTTAGGAACGTTTTTAAATGTGTGTTCAGGTAAATTAGTTTGCGAGAGGAAAAGAGATAGAGGAAGAAATGGTGACCGTTTAGATGAAGCAATCAAGTAATTGGGGCTATAAATGAACAACGGTATCCGACAAATTGCTTGAGATTAGTTGACCAAATTTGAATTTGACTTGATTTGTTAAGAAATAAGTCATTCGTTAGCATGCACAATACTATAATTTGTTATTAAACTATATAACTAGTATAAAACTCAAATAACTTCTTATATAATATTTTCAAAAGATTATATTTAAAATTTACGATAACAATGTGAGGGGGTAAAATACACTAAGCCGTAAATGGTTCTCAAGGCCTAGCCCATCAAGCGGCCATCACTAGAAGACAGAGGAAAAGAGAAGAAAATAGGACGGAGAAGGGACAAGGAAAGGCAATGGGTAATGTGTCAGGAGAGCAAATTGGTGATTTTATGAAAAGTAAAGGGAAGTGACATAAAGCAAAGGGGGGAGGAGATAAAAAGGACAGGGTGCCTACGATTTCAGAGACTTTTCTTTTGGACGCTTGGAAGGATTTTTGGCCAGGCTTCTTGGGGGACTTCTTCTTCGCCTGCTTCTTCAACCTCTAGACAGAGAGCTCCAGAGAAGACATCTTCTTCAACAAGTAGATCTACAACCCCATTGTACAGTAAGAAATGAGATGCTATGAGACATTGTAAACAAGTATATTATAGTGGAATCTCCCCTCCCCAAACCCTCGTGGATGTAGGCCTAGTGCAGAACCACGTAAATTTGTATGTCCATCTCTCTTTATTTTCTCTGCATTTAAATATTGTTCACCAGATCCTCATTGAGGGCTCTACACCTCACCGATTGAGGCCCAGCCCACCTCAACGCGTCCAGGAATGGATCTTTCAACCCTTCCAGGCTACACCATTTTGGGACGTTAACAGTGGCACCATTTGTGGGATCGAGATTATTTTTCACTGAAGTGGAAGAAGGATAATTTCTTGATGCGCTAAATAATCTTTGAAGGAGCAGATGAAAGTTTTCCAAATAAGTATTTTCAGCCTTTCCACTTTTTTTTATGAAAAGCGCTACTGCAGAAAAGGAGCGAGTGAACCTTTCCTCGCCTAGGCGATTAAAAGTGCACTATACCTTTTATACATCCAACATGTAGGGCCAGGGTCTCAAACTCCCCAGCCACTTAAGCTTAAAAAGTGCCCATGCCCACCACTCTTTGTGCCTTTAAGTACATAGTATCTTTAAGTGAGCAATATAAATACTATTCATGAATATACACTGGGTGCATACACGTTTACAACAGGCAAACACTATACACTTAAGTGCATAGTGCTTGCATGGGCATCACGTCCCGACTGTGCATGGCATTCACAGTGCCATACATAGTACAGGTGCACCCAGTAGCGCAGCGAGAAGCTCTTGGCGGGCTAATGAACCTACTGATGACCACTACGTGAGCATCTGGCGGGCTCGGTTGCCAACCGGATGGCCCCCTCCGCCTGGGACTATTCACAACGCCTAACAAACGCACAACAGCCCACCATGAGCTTGCGGGGCCTTTCGGCCACCACCATTAGGTCTGCCGGCGCCCTTTGTCCCCACTAGTGAGGCACCCTACACCCGCAGCTGGTGTAAGGTGGCAAACGACCATGCACTTGGTGCACCTAGAGGTGCACTCAGCTAGAGGCTCACTGCAGACACTACTTGGACCGCCAATGCCTTTGGTCGAGTCTGAGGCGATCGCGACCATTAATATGGCTCGCTATAGTACGCCTGGTGCACGTAGGGGCACCCAACAAGTTCATGATGCTACCGTAAGGATCCCCCCCCCCACCCACTATGGGTTGGCAGGCAGCACGATCGTTGCCATTGTTACCCCCGACGATCTTCGTCGCTAGTAGTTACTCCTCAACCGCAGAAGATCCAGGTGGGGAGCCTTCCCACCGGCCACACCTCCACTACCAACGGCCCTCAAAATCCTTGGTGGGGAGTCCCCGCGGTCATGAGTTGCTCACCCTAGCTTCCTCGCTCATTAGCCTCTCGGACTGACTGGTCAGACGAACTCCTCGCCTATGGTATCTTCTCCTCGCCCAAGTTGTCTGTGTACTCGTCAGACAGCATGTACACCCCTCGGCCATTGGCTCTTCGTCCACCACACTCGTCTACCAGCCACTCCACGACCATGTGCCAGTCAGCCATTGGCGAGCACCCTAGGCCACCACACTCGTCGACCAACTAACAAGCTTCTTAGTAGCTGGCAAGCAACCACGAATAGCAAGCTCCTCGGCCAACAAGCTTCACTGCCACTGACGGGCAATCAACTCCTCTGTAGTCTGCTCCTCAACCAAATACTCCTTAGACAGAGACTCTCCCCGGCCATGTATGCTGCTTGGTCAAGATGCTCATCAACCACTTGCTCCTCACCCAAGGACTCACCTCCTCTGCTCAGGACTCAACTGCTCGAACTCACATCCTCTACTCGGGTTGTAAAAAAACCAAAGAAATGAAAATAACAATAAGGAGCAAGAAAGAGTAGAAATGACAAACAACATTGAGCAATTTCGGTCAAGTAGAGGGCAAACGCCAGTAAGCAAAAGTCAGTCATAGCGGCTAAATACTCCAGTTTGTCTCCTTCAAAACTTATGTGGATTTTGTTTTCACTAACATGATTGATCCCTGTAGCATGAAATCTCCATCAACTACTTACCTCCCCCCGAGGCACCAAAGAGATGAGTGCGGGTCAATTTTTGGCTATCCCTCTAGCGAAGGAGTGCGGGTCAACCTTCAACTACCCAAAGATGGAATCTCCATCAACTACTTTCCTCCTAGCGAGACACCAAAGGGATGAGTGTAATTCCTAAGGCTGCTCTATCCTTCTCGTAGAGAAGTGCCGATCAGCCTTCGGCTACCCGAAGGTGGAATCTCCATCAACTACTTACCTTCCCTCAAGGCACCAAAGGAATGAGTGTAATGCCTAAGGTTGCACTATCCCTCTCACGGAGGAGTGTAGGTCAACCTTCGGCTACCCGAACTACTCCTAGGACATCATCTCTTGCAACAGAACGCCATCTCCTGCAGCAGAACATCATCTCCAGCAACAGAACGCAAACAAATAGTGCTTCAGACCTTCACCACTCCCTAGCAAGACAGCTCAAGTTCGCAAATTTCGTACTTGTGAATGGAAAATATTTGCATTAACAGGTTTGACTTTTGCAGCATCTCCTACTTGCCTTCTTGTGAGGGTCAACGGGTGAGTCCAGCCGTAAGGTGGCCCGGCCTGCCTCACACCGAAGTGCGGGTTCAATCTTTCAACTGTCCGACATTATTTTTGAGACAACATCTCCACCAGTGAACGCCAAGTGTTTATACTGGTGGCATAATCGCTGCCAACAAGTTACCTTCGAGAACGAGCTTTCGGAATTAACGTGCCTCCGAGCTCCACAACTGCTTGAATTGGACCCAAAGGGTCAACAGGATCCCTGACCATTTTGCATGGGATACAACAAACATATTCTAACATTAACAGCAATTTACATCGAAAAAGGAAAGTTCACCACCATCATCGAAAACAAAGATGCCGAAAAACATACGCCTTTCGGCAAGACTTAGGGTGAGCCCAATCTTACAAGCTGCTCAACCCTCTTTACCATTTTTATAAAAAATCTACAGGCGAGAAAGGCCAGGGACCGCCCGACCAACCTCTCAGGTGCTCGAATGGGTAGGCAAGTCACTTGACTACCCAACCAACCTTCGTACACATCCAACGCGGTTGAGCCCATCTCCTGCCATAGCCGAGCTACGTACTCACGCCCTACGCACTCTATGCGATCGAGCCTACCTCCAGCTTATCTCGCCAAGATGGGCTTCGCACTTACACTCCATGCACGCCTTCCTCTGGCTTATCTCATCAAGACGAGCTTTGCGCTCACACTCTACGCGATCGATCCCATCTCCTGCCTAATCCCGCACTCGAAAATCTTTAATGTTTAAAGCGAGAAGAACAAATGACCAGGGCGGCTCCCGAAATTTATTTCTCTACGGGCAGGGGCAGATCAGTTTGATTGCATATTTTACCTTTGGAGATTCTCAAGGTCTTTTTTGAACAAATTGTCCTTAAGTATCGTGGGCAACTATGAGTGGGTAAAATACACCAGTCCCTAAATGGTTCTCAAAGTCCAGCTCAACAAGAGGCCATCACTGGAAGATAAAGGAAGAGAGAGGGAAATGTGACAGAGAAGGGACAAGGGAAGGCAATGGGTAATGTGTCAGGAGAGAAAATGGGTGATTTGACATAAAGTAAAAGGAAATGACATAAAGCAAAGAGAGGCAAGAGATAAAAAGGATAGGGTGCTTATGGTTTCAAAGACTTTTCTTTTGCACGTGTGGAGGGATTTTTGGCCAGACTTCTTGGGGGGACTTTCTCTTCGACTGCTTCTTCAACCTCTAGACAGAGAGCTCCAAGGAGAACATCTTCTCCAGCAAGTAGATCTCCAACCCTCATTGTACAATGAGAAATGAGAAGGTATGAGAGACTGTAAATAAGCATATTATAATGGAATCTCCCCTCCCCAAACTCCAGTGGACGTAAGCCTATTGCCGAACCACTTAAATTTGTCTCCACATCTCCTTATTTTCTCTGTATTTAAATACCATTTACCGCCATCAACGTACTCACGGACACCAAACAGCCCCACCGGATCTTCGCCGGAGGCTCCACACCTTACCAATTGAGGCCGAGCTCACCTTAGCGCATTTGGGAATGGATCTTTCTCCCCTTCCAAGTTGTACCACTTTTAGGCGTTAACAAACAATACTGAAGCATTTTAAAATATGGTTAAATATTAAAATATTCCATGTTTGGCCTCTAGACAAATTTCTCTCTGATTTTTAAAAATAACTTTTTCTTCCTCATTTTTTTTTTTTTTTTGTTTATCAACAACCTTTTTCTTCCTTTTACTCTTAGCTTTGGTCGTCTTGACCATTTTAGTACAGATCTTTAAGATTAACTAATGATATCACTGCCATGTGGCTAAGGGCCACATGATCTCCAATAAGATTATGCCAGGTGTCACATTATATAAAAATTAGAGAGAGCAAGGTATAAATCTGAAAAAAACTACAGCTTAACGAGTACCGAGTCTGCGTCACTTTCATGTGTTTAAATTAACTACGAGGCTGACGTTGGTGGTATAAACTCTATAAACAAAGAGCAGCATCGCGATAAAGTTTCTTTTGTAGTTACTCGTCCTTCGAGTTTCAACTTTCGATTACTCCCCTGCATAATCATCCAAAAGTCGTTCAGACTCTATTAATAAGAGCTGCTTTTTAATTTTGGAGTGTGTGTATGTGTTTTGTCACTTTGTATTATTACTACATTGAATATTCGGCTGCCGAACATTTTAGGACTTCGGAAACATCATCTACATTTTTACAATCCTGTCTTGCATTCTTTTTGCATACTATATATACTCTCTCTCTGCGCAAAAAAAAAAATATATATATATATATATATACTCTCTCTCTCTCTCTCTCTTACTCTCTCTCTCTCTCTTGCTTAAACTAATTTATTCAATAAGCTGTAGGAGCAATAACAAATTTCCATTTGACAATTACATGGGAGTATGACTTACCTCCTCCTGGATTTGCGCTCGCTCTTTCCACCATTCATAAGCCTCATTCTGATGCTCCTCAGCCTCTTGTCCCAAGGCCAAGACAAGCCTTGGCCTCAAGATCATGTCATAATATTGGCATTTGACATTCTTGCTCATCCCCTTTTTCTCCTCCTTCTTGCCACTCTCATTCTGCTCTTCCTTTCCATATCTGTGAAGCTTCCCCTCACTCTCACTATGGAGCCAATCCGCTTGAGGGTGGGAGATTTTTCTCTTCCATTGACTCTTTCAATGTTGGCTTCACTCATTTTCCCGCCATCAGTCTTCTGGATCGCCTTTTCAATAGTGATCATCGCGTCTCCTTGGTATCGATTGCTTTGGGATGCATTCAAACGCTTTCTCGGTTGGTTTTACGGCACACTCCGAGATATTCCTATACTTATCATTCTCTGCACCATCCAATATCAAAGAGAACGGGCACCTCCTCAAGTTGAAATTGAAGTTGAACTGCTTGAAATTGAAGCGACCGATGACTAAGATTCTCTTTCTTTAATGGTACAAGATAAAATAGGGACGGATGAGCTCTATAAGCAGCGAGCTGTTTTGTTTGCGTATTTTTGGATTTTTCACAAGTTTGTGATTCTCTAAGATATACTTTGTATGTCGCCGTAATAGTTTTTGTTTTCGTATTTTTGGATTTTGCTTACCTTTTTTATTAAGATATTCTATGTATGTCGCTGTAATAATAATACTAGATATAATTTTAAAAGTATACAAATTTGCACAACTCACTAAAAAAATAGTAGTGTCTGCATAAAAGTGGATTTTTATTATAAAAAAAAAATGATTTGTAAAATATTAAGCCACACCTTAGACTTGTATAAAAAAACGTACTGTTTATGGTGGACTCCATTTTCTTTTTCAAGTAGATTGGGTCATTTTAGAACCGTATCTAATGTTATTCTAATTCAAAAGAGCCCAAACTAACTATACATCTCTTGTCTCATGATTGTGAGCATACAGTTTTAAAACGAATATTAAAATTGTTATTGAAAAAAATAAATTCCCACCAATTCTTATTGAAAAATAGTTTCAGATCAAAACACATAAATTAATTAATTAATATTTTGATCAATGCAATTTTGGATGCTCAACAGTCAACACTCAGGGAAGCCTTCCGCGGCACGCGAGGGGCACGCTCTCACCAACATCCCAAAACGCACCGACTCGCACATTGGAGATTTTAGCAGCAAAAAACTAGAGAGTAGAGAGGGAGAAATGGTGAGCAGGGAGGGAATGGAGAGCATAGCAGAGAGGCTGTCGGCGCAGGATAACCTCTACTTTCCTCAGGCTATCCAATCCGACACCAAAGAACCATCTCAGCGCAAGGCAGTCCTCCTTGACCTCCTCTCCCGCGACATCGCCCTCTTCTTGGGTATACTCGATCTTCTCTCTCGATACTGTTCTGTTTGGTTGCCGCAAATTCTATGGGGAATTTTATGGAATTAAGTATGCGAATTTTTTTTTTTTTTTTTTTTTAAATTGAGGTTATAAAGTTTGAGAATTGTGTTATTCTTAAGCCATAGTTATCTGTTTGGACAGATTATGGAGGAAAGGGGAGAAACCAAGTCATTTGTGATTATTACTTAGTTTATGGTGAAACTAAGCTGATTAGCTGGGACAGTTTTGTGTGTGTGTGTTGTGTGTGTTTGCTTTGGTCATCTTGGGTTTGAAATATTTTCGCATTCTTTGTTAAATTTTCTTCGTTCATTTTACTCGCAGCAAAAGCTTCGCTGCTGAGAAAAGTAAGGAAGTAAAGGGATATGTATATATTTATTTACAAGTTCTTCCTAAAAAAATAAATAAAAATCTAAATCAGCTAGACTAACCACTTTGATCTCAATTACCGAGAAGACTAGGAACTTGCCTTTTGCGTTGTCGTGGTTTCTTGAAAGCGTAAGAAACTTGGATTGACTAAGCTAATTAGTGAATTTAAGTTAATAGAGTGAAGATTCTTTTTCTTCGATGTCTCAGTTCACTTACAAGGCAAAAAGAAAAGAAGGGTAAAGGAACATTACATTGATAGTAATTTATTTATGCTTGGATAAGAGCAGAATATTAATTGGGAAGGATATGTTTTACATAAATTTAAATTCATGCCATCATAGATCTCACCTACGGAAGCTAAAGCTTTTATTATCCTTAATTTTAGTGGCTGCTTTTCCTAGCTCTTTCTCTTCTAGACCTTCTTCATTGGTTGAACAGTTAGTCTCTTTAATTTTTTGTAAAAATTTCCGTACGCTGCCTATGTACATAGATCTTATCCTCCTTCCAGTGAAGTTTTTTATTACATATCAAATTAATTAGTAATTTCCTTTGCTCATTTATTCAGAAAGATATGGGTCACTGCTTATGAGCAATGAGCTTCGGGAATTTGATGCACTTAAAGATGATTATGAAATCAATTGGCACTTAAAGCACCTCAGAAGCATAATGAGTCCGACATTGGATGAGTTGAAGTCAAGATCAGTGACAGTGAAGAACCGGAGACGGGCCTACTTGAATAGACTGATACATGATGGGCAGTATTTTTCGGAGGATGCAATGAGGGAAAGAGAACCCTATTTGCATCATGAGTACGTAGGTAAGTATCAAGATCCAAGTGGAAGAAGAATGGCAAGACCAGGGGAACGGTGGTCAGAGACTCTGATGAGAAGATCAGAGGAAGCATTTTTGGTTGCAAAGATAAGAATGGAGCAACAGAGGTTAGGTGTGGATGAGAGGGACTGGATTGGTAATGATAGAAACCAAGGAGAAGAAAGAGAAGAGCTAGAACAAGAAGAGCAGGAGGAAGAGGAGGAAGAAGAGGAGGAGGATGAGGAGGAGGAAGAAGAGGATGCAGAAGGGGGACAATCTAATGTGGTTACACAATCTGCAGAGGTAATTTCTGGGTATTTTAATGTGACTTAGTAAATTATTTTATTTGGTTCACCTAAACAATTTGCTTAGCCAAGTATCTAGCTGTTTGCAGGACTAGAAGCTTTATTATTGCAGTGGCGGACCCATGTTGGCCAAAATTTTTTAAAATTTCAAAATTCCCCCGAAATTTTATTTAAATGCCTCTCTCCAATTTTTTTCGTATAGTCCCAAAATTTTGTATAATTTCTATATATTATCTATTTTCAAGGATGTGGCCTCACTAAACTTAATTTAAACTAAGTTTAGGAGATATAATAAATTTATTAATATGTACTTAAAGCAATATTAGGCTTCTTAATATGGAATCCAAAGTGAAAATACAAGAAAACTTATTTAAGGTTTATGATTTATATGAAAAATAGTTGAGAGGTTTTATTCTCTAAACTTCATTGAGCAAGAAAAAATTTATTTAAGGTCTCAATTATATCATTATATGTTTATTGTGACACAAAAATATCTCGATTTTACATGAAACTTAATAAACTAGCTTATTCACTAGAATGAAAGATGGCCTTCTATACTTCCTGTGTATTTGGGCATTGCCTAGTTTCATTCTATTCAATAAAGCTACTTATTTACTTATAAAAAAAAAAATGAAAGATGGCCTTTTAAAAGATCACTTGATAGTTTCTATGAAATTTTTTTTTTTTTTATAAGTAATAGTTTCTATGAAAATAAATAAATTCTAAATATTTAATTACAAAAATAATGATGGATAAATATTATTCCATGAACCATTATCATCATAAATCTGAAACATATATTAAGTTGTGTTTTTAGAATTTTATTTTTACATTTATGTAGCAAATTATCGCGATCTAATTTTATGTATAGTTATGCTTTTTTATTCTCTTTTTTCTTTTACATAAATGTGTCACATAATAGAAAAGTTGGCCGCCCTCAAAACAATTGCTGGTTCCGCCACTTTATTATTGGATTTCATACTATTTACTGAAGCAGCCTGGCTATATCCTAACATACTTGGTTTCAGATTAGTTATCACATAATTATGATTCTGTTACAATCTTTATATGAACCATTTTATCTGATTCAAATTGTATCAACGTATCTCATGGAACTTCTCAAACTTTGACCTGCTAGCATTCAATGAAATATTTTGTATTCTGGAGTCTTGCAGCTCAACTCAACTTAGTTTAGCCTTGATCCATTTTGATTGGGCTACAGGTTCCATCAACTATTGGTGTGTCTACCGCATATTTTCTGCCATCCTATCCTCTATGTTGTTTATTTCTTTTCCACTATTTTTACTACTACTGTTTTAATTCTGTCTCTACACCTCTTTTCACTCCATTAACTTGAATTAGATCCCTTTTCCTGCATTAGCATGCCCTCGTTTCACTCCATCTTACGTGTCTCTCTCCTCTTTTTCTCAATTGAAGCCCACCTCTACCTTTTAAGTGGGTGGCTTCAGTGTCTCATCTTTTCGTAGTAATCCCACGTATCAATGTCTACATTCTCATTTTGGCTAAGCTGAATTTTTATTTTTATTTTATCTTTTTATCTTTTGGATTTTTTAATAGTCTAATATTCTATAACACAGCAGAAAGTGCCGATACACTACCCCTATGAAAATCAGATCGAGAATGAGATTATGAGCTCAAGAACTCACTGGATTCATGAGTAACTCAGCAGTAAAAGATCAATATAATATTTCTAGCTAGTTTCCTTTGCTATAACATTAGTCAGTCCGTTTCTAGCTGACATTCTGAAATTTTGCCTTGTCATTTGTAGATGGTCTTGGATCATCCTGATGCAAACGATAGTGCCCAGTCAATAACAGTAAGACAGAGTGAGGAAGTGACTTTGTCTGCGGCAGAGATCCAAGATCAGATGGACCAATTCACCCACATCATGCAGCAGAAATTTCTATTAGGGGAAGATTATGAGCATTTAGATTATTCGAAAATAGACAACGATGAGACCTTGGATGATCACTGGCAGAGGGAAGCCAACCATGATGCCGAGGAAAAATATTTCGCCGACGATTGAGGTGAATGTATGTTTTTTTTGCTTTTACTTGTCTGTCATAATCTTATCTGCCCCCTGACTAGGAGTGTTTACCAGCTAAGACTTGCAAATGTAATTAAATTTCTTTCTTGTATAAATTATATGCGACCAGCAGCTTGTTTTTGTTGCTTGCTGTGTTCTGCTATTAGACGTGCATCAAGCGCACAAATCTATTAGAAATCCCTCATTCACTGATACATTTTCTGCACTCGATATTAATTCAAGCATAACAAGTTGGTAAAAAGCTAACAATTTGAAGGGACCCAAATCTAATTTTTAAAAGGATCTTAGACGGTTGGCTTCAAAAGTTATGCTTTTGTGGTATATGCTTGCTTCTATACACACCCACAGATCGATGAGAGTGGTAGTCTGTTGTAGGATGACACACTGATTAGAACGCATATCTGCGTGATTCTTGGCACCTTGGGTCTCGTGATCACGTAAGAGACACCCATTTTCTATCGTTTTGTTTCTGTAGCTGCGTATTGACGGTGAGAGTTGTAGAAGTGCACAAGCTATCCGCGTAGAGGGATAAGCATTCACGTTGCTTCTACACCTACATTGGAAATGGCATCTCTTTTGTTCTCATTTTCCCATTGGATTTTTCTAAAATCACCTACCTCGTTTGAGAGGTATTTGTCTGATAATGGCCCACCCACATGACTGCTGGTTCAACTATTTAGAGTTGCCACACACTGCTCTTCACTGTGACTTCATCTCATATTTGCACTTTGCATTGAAAATATCTTTTCATCAGTCATTATTTATTATCACACATCTTACATTCTATGAAAAATATTCTCAAATCCTATAAAAAAAAAATAATATTCTAATAATATTTTATTTAATTTTTAACTTTCATCTCATCCCAAATCACTATCCAAACGGTACCTTATACTTGTTGTTTAGGTTTATTCCCACTCCTTTGTGCCAACTTTCTTATAATTAATAAAATGTGCATTTTGGTTTCTAAGATTTATAATATTGCCTCTATGGAGAAAAAGGAAAGCTATTATCTCCGCTAACTAATCATGCAAAATGCAAATCGTGCTTCCCCAGAGACATGTCATGTGATAACCATGACATTCATGACATTAAAAAAAAAAACTTTTGAGCTGACTATAGTCCATTTTTCGTTTTACATATTCAATTATTAAAAGTTTCAATTTACATATCACTAGGTTTGTCCATCTTAAATTGCAACAGAGAGTATAAATCGAGATTATATATATGAAATTTAAGATGCAAATTAAAACTCTTTGCAGGATACTATGCAAGTTTTTTTATAAAATAAATAATTGTGTACGGATGAAAAGTGTGATTATAAATTTTAGAACTTCTTTTTTATTTAAAAAAGAAAAACCTGACCAAAAAACACGAAACTCTCAGCAATACGGTTATGCTAATGACAAGGACGAAGATATAATAAAAGAATTAATCTTTACATCAGCCTACACACCACACACCATAATTTTTTTATTTTTTTTATTTGTTTCTCTTATTAAATGTGTATTATATGGATGATGAATAAAAAAATATAAATGTTTCAAGAAGAGTAAAATAAAAAAAAATTTTAAAAAAATAAAAAACACATTGGTGTGTAGTGTGTAGGCTTATGCATAACAATGCTCATAATAAAATGCTAGAATGTTTAGGCTTCATTTGGTTACACTGATGAGATGAAATGAGAAAGTTGAATATAATATTATTAAAATAATTTTTTTAATATATTTTTCGTTTTAAAATTAAAAAAAAATTAAATTATTTATTATATTTTATATCTAAATTTAAAAAAATTATAATTATTATACGAGATCCCCAAACGATGCCGTACCTTAGGGGTGTCAAATTATGTTAACGGGTCATGTTCGTGTCATGTCAAGACATGTATATTATACTATATAGGTCAACCCTAACCCGACCCGTTAAGCTTATCGTGTCAAAATCTCAAACTTTAACACGACCCGTTAACATAACGGGTCGTGTCGTGTCAACCCATTATGACCCATTTATGTAAATCGGTTGAACAGACTCGAAATTAACCCGTTTGACCTAGTTAAGTTGAGCATAATTTTATATAAATGTTAAGATCATAATATTTAGAAAAAAATATAAAACTAACTACAAGTCCAAAATTACAATTCAAACAATAAAAATATATAAATTAAAATTTCAACATTTTTATCTTCAGGTATAAGGGTATAATTGTAACTTTAACTTTCTTAATGGGTTAAAACGGGTTGACCCATTATCAACCCGTTAAGCAATCGTATTCTAACGAGTCAACCCGTTTTGATCCAAACCCGTTAAGGTTAAACCGTAACCCGCTTTTATCGTGTCTTGTTCGTGTTGGATTAACAGGTCGTATCACATATTGTCACCCTTATCGTACCTCAATTATTTTTTACAAATTTTATGTTTAGGATTTCAATAACATTTATATAAAAAGAAAGTAAGTTTATTCTTGAAGCATCTTAATAAATTATTATTATTTTAATAGAATATTGTGCAAAAGTGGCATTAGTATATTGTAAGAGGTTGACGTGAGCCAGCTGTAATTAAAAGCTGTCCCACCACCAATTGGGGCTGGATTTTTGTTGCATTTGGAAGCATTCTCAACGCATTTCATTACATATATTCCATTTGAAGTTTTTATGCTGCCAAAATTCTCGGAAAGAATTGGACAGACAATTGTCACTGTCAATGCAATTCTCTCGACCCATTTCAACGTTGCCTCTAATGTACGTAATGACTTTAATATTATTAGGTAGTAAGTATGATATTCACATGTCATCAATTAATTAAATAATATTTTATAAATTCACAAACTGATGTGTTAATATTATTTTTATTATAAAGTAGGTTTAACGTATCATATTAAACTATATTATTTTATAAATTTATTTTTATTAAATCTTTTAAGAATGTAACGCTTTTCTAATTAATTATTTTGTTTTTATTATTGATTATTTGTGAATGGGACGATTTTTAATAATTCATGAGTTGTTATCATTTTAATAATTATTGATTTAAACACTAAAAAACAAGGTCAATGATCTTCTGTTTTCCTAATAATTATCATTATTTATGTAACATACAAAAACATGAATCAGGAAATGTGGAAAATATCATTGTCCAACTATTCCGATCGATCCACTGAGCGACACGTGGACAAATCTCTCCGTTAGGCCCACCCCATAAACAAAGTTGTCGGAGCCGATATATCGGCACCCACACTCCTCCGACGATACGTACATACCTCTTTAGTTCTTAACGCCCCATCTCTCTCTCTCTCTCTCTCTCTCTCTCTGTTGAGCAAAATCCAACAAAATTATCTGAAACACGCCTTGCCGTGCATTACACAAACCCTAATTTTTCGAAGCTCTAGGGCTTTTCTTTGAAGATTAATTTGACGCTATGTCTGTTTGAGGGAGGATAATATACTCTGAGAGAGAGAGAGACAGAGGAGGAGGAAGTTTTCGGGGGTGTACAAGGAGGACGACGAGGAGATGTATAGAGAGAGAGGGGTGGCTGGGTCCAGGTCCGAGGTGGGACCGGTCTCCGATCGGAAGCAGCGGATCAACGATGCGCTCGACAAGCAGCTGGAGCGATCCTCTCCCTCCACTTCCCGGGCCGCTACTTTAATTAACGGCAAGGATAAGTCCATCTTCTTGGCCAAGCCTCCACCCGACCAGACAGACTCTCTCGCCAGCAACAACTTCTCCGATGGTCTCTACTTATATCTCTCTCTTTCAGTTTTTTATTCTTTCTTTCCTGTTCCTGTTCCTGTCTGTGTGCATACGTAATACATGTATGTGTATATTGTAATTTGGGTACGCGGGATGGGTCTTTAGTATCGAAAATACTTCATTTATTGTTGTGTAATTGTTAGTAGAATGACAAAACCTGTTTGCGTCTCTGTGCATACATAATACTTAATACAAGTTTAATTGCGTAAAGCGGGTATCTATGTTGGGCTTAAGTTTTAGAATTCGATCTTCATTGTGATTTTTTCCCTTTTTCCGTCACCTTTTATGGGGCTCAGGTTTCCAAGTTTCTTGTTTTCAAAGGTTTTTAGGTTTTTTTTTAGAATATTTTTTGAAGTTAACTATTTGTCATGAGATTTTATATAGCAGCATAAAATAGTTGTGGTCGTTTCTCACAACCATCGCTTGGTTTACTTTAAGAACTTAGAATACTGGATAACTCGAATCAACTATTGTTATGACAGAGAGCTTAGAATTTCCAAGAATATATGTAAGCTCTTAAATTGTAATGGCTTGTCAGGTATTTGTACAAGTTTATATCAACACGACTTTTTGGTGATTTTTCTTTCATCCCTATGAAACTGCAAGTATAATTCATATATGTTGAATTTATCAAGAAAAATGGATTTTGATATTCAGGGTACATTCTACCTATGAATAATAGAAGTTCCTTTCATCTTAATGGATTTAAACCTTCTGGGGGAAAGTTTGAATAACCTTTCTCGTCCCTTTGCCGATAGTATGATTTATTGGCATCCATTACCTATTGTTGCTACAACTGTCACTTGTTGGGTAAATTAAGTTCAGAATATCGTAATGAGTTAAGATGAAAATGAACAGCTGCCTACTTTTTTTTCCATGCTTAAGTCTGATAATGTCAACCTGCTCTCTCTCTCTCTCTCAGACACACAATAGATATTACACACTAAAATATGCAGATGCACACACACACACTCCTTCACCTGCCTGCCAGTTTTCCTTGCCATATTATACTCATTTCCGGCCATTTTATGTCCTTGGTATTTTCATTTTTTGTTATGAGCACAAAAATAGGGAAAATATTTTTAGACATTGGCATTGTTTCTTGTAAAATTTTTAAAGAATGACACGGTGGTTGGAGATGATGCATTGATAAATTGACCGTATTTTTTCATGAAAGGTATCTGTATTGGTCTGTGCATTTGGAAGATGGTGCCATTATGCCTAATGTGGTTTACTTGGAATGAGATGAATGGTTGCTGTTTTGACAATAGGGAACGTTCGATGGGAGGGTTTAGAGATTTTTTCTTCCATACTTTGTTATCTTGGGCTTCTGCTATTGTATTGAATGGGACTAGCTTTAATGACTTTTATGCTGCTTTTCACAGCAATTAACTTGTAATTAGGTTTTTCTCTTATATACTTCCTGTGTACTTGGGCTTTGCCTAATTATGTGGATTAATAAATTCTTCTTACTTACAAAAAATAAAATAAAAATTCAGTCTCTGCATTTGTGTCTTGTTGGCACCCTTACTCTGTCTTGTATGAAATATTACGTTAAAACATGTTTGTAGTTTCCCAGCTGTAAAATATGCATGTTGCCTTCCATTCCTATGCTTTGAAGCCGGTTATGTATCAAATATTTCCCTAGATTTACTTTAACATTCCTTTCTTAAAATGTGCTGCTATAACTGTGTCTTTTAGTTTCTCCAACCACCCTTCTTTTGCTGCCATCCAATTACTATATACGTTTAGTAAGTGGTTTGAAGTCCACAAATGATCAAGAGCCTGGTTTGATTTGTGGTAAGCGGTTTCAGAATCCCTCTCTAAAAGGGCAAAGGAGAACCATGATCTTAATTAGCATCTGTGTGGTGATCCACATCTATACACCTTCTGGTCTGGTATTTAATGATATAAGCCAAATTTTATTCTGGGCATATCCTTGCTGCTTAGGGAGAAATGTTTAGAAAGAAAATTGCTCATTGAAGAAGAGACAAGATCAATAGTCTCTTCTTTTCAGAAATAATTCATGTAGATCAGTTGGTTTTCTTGGTATTTTGGTGTCATATATATCTATATATCTACATATTGCTTTGGCTCTAAAGGCCAGCATGATCATTGTTATTTCATTTTCTTTAATTTGCAGTGCTGGGTTTCAAACGAATATGTGCATTTTTAGTTTTTGTTGGAGTAAAATGGGCTGGAAGAACATGCATAGAAGTAGTGATAGAGGTTTCATACTTGAGGAGGTAATGGTAAATATTATCTTGAATGCATAAAATGACTAAATAATATGTGTTCAAGCCCAGTTTATTTGGGATTAAGGATTAGTTAAGAGTTTTAGATTGAAGTTACAATGAAACTCTACATTTCTCCAGAAATATTTACATTTGAAATTTTTTTATTTTGCATTTTTTTGATAGATCATGATTGAAAGTAAAGATAGGAGATTCCCAATTTTCTTTTAGTCTTTTTGGGGTTCGGTCTTCATGCAATTCAACGATTGACCTAAAGACCTCTCTCTTTCTCTGCGCACACACACAGAACAATAGAGATCAAGTTTATAGGGTGACTCCTAGTCGTTTGTATGCGTATTTTTAAAGGGACAAAGATATTAGATGAGCATTCTCTATTTTATGCCGGTATCATGAGATAAGATATCATGGAATGAGAGATGCTAGAGTGGAGCCAACCTCATATAAAACTAAAGGAGCCTTAGTAAAGTTCGTGGCTATATAGAGTATAAAGGAGCAACCCCTAGGGGTTGGCTCAAGTGGTAAAGGCCTTGGTCTTGGTGGTATGCTCCCTCCAGGTCTGAATTCTCTTGGGTGCAAACAATTTCTAGGAGCCGTCGGACTGGGGGAACTTCCCCTTGAATTACCCAGGCGCATCGGAAACTCCTAGCCGAGGGACTGTGCAGCCACGGTATTAGTCGGGACTTTGTTCTTGGATACCCGGTGCCAATAAAAACGAGTATAAAGGAGCACAATTATTTTGCGACTGAGATGATATCACTTCTCAAAATGGCTTTGCAGATATTTTCAATAGTAATCTATAACTTTTAATATTGTATGTTTATCATGTGAAATTCTTAGCCTCTGTGACTCTGCCTCAGTGATATGAAAGAGTGTTGCTTGCACAGAATTATGTCACTGCAACAACCTATCCTTGTTCCAAGTGAAACTTTTTTTTTGGAGTTTTGATCTTGCAAATCAGTTTTGTTTCAGCATTATTTAATCTTGCATGTGTAAGGTCTAACCTATTCAATTGAAATGATTTATGTAATTCACACAACTGCTATTCTTGATTAGATTTTCGTAACGTCAATTGGGTTTTTTCACAATTTGTGCTGCACTTCTACCATGTTTGGTTGTTCCTGAAAGAACCACGTTTTTGTTGCGTATAGAGTCTCACATACTGTGGTTGACACAGTATACTTTGTTTTGTAATATTTGGTTTTTAAGTTTTTCCATCATAACCTCGTGACTGTGGGAAAACATTATTGTCAATATTTGCTAATTTGCATCTTATCCATATCTGTAGAGGAATCTGAAACAGACAGTGAAGGATCAGACGTTAGTGGTTCTGATGGTGATGACACATCTTGGATATCATGGTTTTGCAATCTGCGAGGAAATGAATTCTTTTGTGAAGTAGATGATGATTATATACAAGATGATTTTAACCTGTGTGGGTTAAGCAGTCAAGTTCCTTATTACGATTATGCACTTGATTTGATTTTGGATGTTGAATCTTCTCATGGTAAGCACATCTTCTCGCATTTAAAATTAGCCATTTGCTTGTGGTGATCATTTTATTTTGTTAAGTTCATCACTTTAATGCTTCTATTTTGTTGAAGCATTCCATTCGTTTTTTGATTGCGCTCCTCATATAATTTATTTTTCTTCTCTTTTGTGCCTCTCTCTTTATTTCCTGATAGTTTGAACTGTATGGTGACATGTCCAGTCATAATCACTCATTCAATTTGAATATTGGGCACTTTCCCTTGGTTGGAATCATACAGGTGATATGTTTACGGAGGAACAGAATGAGTTAGTTGAATCGGCAGCTGAGATGCTCTATGGTCTGATTCATTTCAGATATATATTGACAAGCAAAGGAATGACTGCTATGGTGAGATTTTTCTCTTGGTTTACTATTTTGCATTGCATGCATTCATGTCTGTAAACTTTTGGCTCTGGCTAGAATGACAGTTTAGGAACTTTTTTATAGTTAGAAAAGTACAAAAACTATGACTTTGGGAGATGCCCAAGAGTTTACTGCTGTGGACAACCCTGCCTCCCAGTTGGTCAATCAGATGTTCCTCGGTCAAGCACAGTAAAGATATACTGCCCCAGATGTGAAGATATCTACTACCCTCAATCCAAATATCAAGGTAGTATCCTATATACAGTTGAACATGTAGTTTCAACTGCTTACTGCATATATCCAGGTGGTGTCAACACGTACTCTTGTTGATATGCACCCCCCCTCTCTCCCTTCTTTTATTTTCTCCCCTTTTCCCCGCTCTTTTTCTTTCCTTGTTTTTGGCTCTTTGCACTTCTGTCTGTCTATTAGTTTTTATTTTTTATAAGAGATAAATATTATTGATATGAATGAAATAGGCATAGTCCATGTACACAAAAAGTATACAGAAGAACACCTAAATACATTCTAAGAGCGCTTCTGTCTGTCTATTAGTCACACTAGAATGAGCCCCTTGTTATTTCTATATTTATCATAATTATTTTTCAAGGAAATTTTCTATTTGTAACACCTATGTAACACTGCTAACATGGCATACAGTTAAGCCTTTCTTTTTATACAGTTGATGTTATATGCATATCAATAACTGCCACGTCAATGGTGTTATGTGGGTATTACACTTGGGATGATATGAGTAGTAGGATTACTTTTAAGAAACAACATTAATGCAATATTGTGTGGAGGTCCAAATCATTTTTAAGTGGCCCAGCACAGCACCCTGGGCTTTTGGTATTTCCTAAGTTTCTTTAACTCTTTCTAGACATTGATGGAGCATATTTCGGAACCACATTTCCTCACCTCTTCTTGATGACTTATGGGCACCTGAAGCCTCAAAAGGCGTTACTGAGCTATGTTCCAAGAGTGTTTGGGTTCAAGATTCACAAGCCATGATGCAGGAATTCCAAGCTTCAATTGGGCTAGCATTGCTTAGCTCCTGTTTTGGATTATTGCCCTAAGAAATCGATGGACTTCACACTTACAGCTTCCTCTATTCTGTAAGTTTTTGAAAATAACTGTAAAGCCATTGGCAACCACGTGAAGCAAGTATTCAGTTTTCAATTTAGCTGCTTATCAGCGATCTTCTCTAATGCTTTTTACTTTTTGGTAGTGTAGGTATTGATTTTTTTTTTTTTTTTTGGATTATTCCCTTCCTTGCTTTCTCTTTTCCTGTCATAAGCTTAGTACCGTGATTGTTGGTAGTTAAAAGGTTAGCCACTAATTCCATGATCCTCTCCAATGACCAGATTTATCATGTTATATTCTATTATTTCCTGTCATAAGCTTTAGCCTTAGTACCGTGATTGTGTTTCTGTTAGATCCCATTTGGAAAGTAAGATGAGATGAGACGGTTTTAGATTAAAGTTGAATAAAATATTGTTAAAATATTATTTTTTAATATTATTATTGTTTTGGGATTGAAAAAGTTGGATAGTTGAATATTACCATCCAAATGGTGTTACTCTGTAAATAAGGTGGGTTGTTTTTCATATAGGCATAATGGAACTCTATTTTCGTTGTTTATAGTATTGCTCTTTAAACATTGTGCTTTGTCAAACATATGTACTGGAGGCGAGGGAAATAAAAGACATGACGAAACCTAGAATTCTGATTGTCAATGTACATATTGCATGCATCCCAGGTTGCAAGGATGCAGATGCATACCAACCAAATTGTTCTCCATAGTTAGACTGCTAGCTTTACACTTGTGATCCTAGGAGCCAGCCCGGTTGCCTGCCTCTAGGTTTAGGTTTAGGATTATTGGGTTCATGAATCATAAATCTCTCCCACGGGAGGGGAAGAGTAGGAAATTGGTGATGAAGGAGATTATGAGTGTCTCTTCATGGTTTTGACTGATCGTTTTGACTCGGTTTCAACTGTGAACATGTCAAACCCTAGTTGTATATTAATCCAAGTGTTGGGTGGCAGAAGGTTAACTATGCTAAATCCAGCTTTCTTTCTTGCTTTATGCCCTCCCAAGTTCCAACTTGAATCTTGAGGCCAATTGTACGCCTTCTTCTATATGATATGCCCCTTCGCAACATGAATCTCGCATTCTCTCTTTCCCAACACGCTTCCCTTTTGTTGTCAAGTGAGTCAAATTCTAGGGCTATTTATATTATTTTTTAGTCACTTAATTTACACACGATTTATGGTAGACCTTTTCAAAAAGGGAAATGTTGCCCTTTGCACCATTTCTTGATGCCGTTTGTTTTTCCCACTTTGGAGAAAGAAAATTTTTTCTCATTAGTCGCTATTTACCATCCACACCGCATACCCTATGAAAAACACTCATACCTTATGAAAAACACCTCCAAATCTTATGAAAAAATTATAGATGTAGAGTGAAAATAAATAATGACTGATTCGTAACATTCCTCCAATAGTCGAGTTTTGTCCGTCTTCTTCAAATATGTTCACAATGTTATCAATCATCTTTTTAGTTATGATTTTTTAGTGTGGCATTAAATGATTGACACAAATTTTTTTTTAAAAAAATAGTAAATAATTAAAATGAGTTGAAGCCCAGTCGTTTTGCCGAAAATTATCTGATAGATATATTATGGCGAGGGAAGGGGCTGGGCCAATTCCATTATTTTGAGTCCCTCTTGCAGGCAGGAAGAATTATTAATGTTAGGTAGATAAGAGGTGGGCTTATCCTTATATGGGCAATCATTGATCAGCTATTGGGACCCATTGAACTTTTGGTCGGAATCTGGGGTCAATGCTTATGGGTTGGGGCCCATATGGTACCTTCCTTCCTCAAATTCAAAATGGAAGTTGCCCCTTTGTTCATTTCTATGACAACTCTAAATAACGTATACCATATACCTGTCCTTTCATCCAAATCGATATAAAAAATATAGTCCTCTAGGCCAATTGAATCAGTATTGATCATGCTGTGTTTTCTTCTTGTCTATGGATGCCTTTAATTGAGAGTAGTATAGATTGCACAAAATGCATTGTGCTCATCCTACCATTTAAGGTTTTAACTCAGAGAGAGAACTTGGTGAAATGGGCGAAAAAAAAAAAAAAAAAAAAAAAAAAGATATTTAGGAACAGGAAAATTCTATACACCATACTGTCATCTTACTTTCATCCCACTAAGTATGATATAGCACATTTATCACCATTAAATAATTATTTATTATATGTTTCTTTATCATCTAATGGTAATGAATATGCCACATACTACTTAGTATGACCAAAATAAGATGAGAGTGTGCATAAACACGTGATTTGTGCATAAACACTTGGTTAGAAATCGACATTAAGAATGATTTGTTGACATCTCACTTGAATTATCTTGGTATATATCAAAAATAAAGCATTTAGAAACCATCACATGGATTTTATCAAGTTGGCGTCTAGCACAAAACTCAATTCAAAAACAATTTCTCATACACGAACCGCAATCATTTTCCATCAACCTCACAAAATTGCACATAATTGACTCTGTCGTAGATGCCAACTGGGTACTGGAAATACTCTTTGATTATTATATACATAATAACTAGCCATACAAACTCAACAAAAGAAAAAGGGTATTTTTCTTTAAGCGTCAAATAGAAAGATCCCTTTTCTATCGCATTCTCATACATTTGTACATTATTTCTTCTTCCTTGCCTCAGTCCCAATCCAAAATGTATATGAAAAGTAAGACACTGCCACAGAGAGTGAGTGAGGGTCTTTCGTTTTTATCTTCCATTTCTTGATAGCAAAACTAAGGGGACATGGATGAGAGGAAGATGACAAGGGCGAGGGCGTGGATCGTGCAAGGCAATGAAAAAGAGAGGCAAAAGTTGGATAAGAACAAAGGGAAGCCGACCCAAGTTGCATATTCATAGATGTGGAGGCCTTACCCTTGATTAATTGTTTCTTGCAATCAATTAAAAAATAATGGATATTGTTATCCCCATTCTTTTCAGACGGCTACTAAGTATCAAATATAGTCCTTGTTATATAGAAAGCCAAGTCGGCTAGACTCATCCATTTATGCTTGGTTTCTTGGTGAAGCTCCTAAAATTCCCTCCCTTTTTTTACCTAAGAAAAATGGGGAAAAAAATAAAATTCTCATGGCAACAATGAGTTAGAGAGAGAGGGTTAGATGACCTTTACATATATAAGTTATATGTTGAGAAGTACTGCAGTCATAAAAGATCTTACAAAAACACACACAAACTGATATAGTTTTATATAATATGCAATAAAAGTAATTTTACAATCTAATGTATCACGTCAAATCACATTAACTTGTGAATTTACCTTTGTAAAATCTATTTGTTGCGGCTCAATTTGGATAGTGAAAGTGTCTCATCTCATTATTACAATTTTTTCAAATTTTTACTCAAAATATAATAAACAATTCAACTTTTTCAAATTTCAAAATAATAATAATATTAAAAAATAATATTATAACAATATTTTATTCAACTTTCAATTTTCATATAAAACCATCTTATCTTATTTCACAATTCAAATCGCACCTATAATTTCTTTATTTTGTTTTTTGCTTTTCTTTTTGAAAAAGAAAAATACTACTCTCGGATCTCATCTTCGAATGTAAGAGAATCTAAGAATCGATATGATTGCATGAAAGATGGCTACCAACTGGTGGGATAACGGTTCGATTCCTTTATGCAATTCAATAACTAGTGCATACCAAGAAAAAAAGAGTGCAAGAAATAGTATCCTCTCTTTTCTCTCTGAAAAGAGGTGGAGGAGTGAGTTAAGTGAGTGGAACGTGAGAGGCGGTTATAACGGTAGGAAAGGAAGTGGGGGGTGGCCCCTGCAGTGCGAGGACGGTGGCCCTAGCTGACAACTGCCGTCAAGTGTCAGAGGGGGAGGCAAACTACGACGGAAGGAGTGGAAAACAACCAAGGAATGCCAATTTACAGTGAAAATACTAGTGCCGGTCTCGAAGGAATGGAAGATTTGGAGGAAAAATGGAAGGAACTGAGGCTGCTCGACAAGGAGAGTAAGGAAATCGTGATTGATGATGAAGTGCCAGAGGAGCTGAGGAGGAAGGAACAAAGGTCTCTAATGGCAAAGTTCTGTTCGACAAGGATGATTAACAAAGAGTTGCTCGAAACCACTTTAGGAAAAATCTGGAGAATCAGTAAGGAGGCTGTGTTTACTGAGGTGAGCCCGAATGCCTTCACTATTGTGTTTGATAATATTACTGACAAACAAAAAGTATGGTCGGGAAGGCCATGGTTGTTTGACAATCAGCTGCTAGTCCTAAAAGATTTTGATGGAAATACTCCACTCAACCAAGTTGAGTTTCACTCAGAGAGTTT
>QEOT01123311.1:43453-55441 GCA_003123785.1 Pterocarya stenoptera | reverse complement strand
TCTGGCCATGAGAACAGCCTCAAATGGTACTTTTGTTTTTGTCCTGATCTATTGATAGAACGGAGGGTGGTTGCATAAAAGCAAGCCAGCTGGAGTAGTACTACTCCATTTTATGTATTTGTCATAGCTTTCAAATAAGAATTAATCTTTACATCATTTTATACACCAAATATCATAACTTTTTTTTTAATTTTTTTATTTGTTTCTCTTATTAAATGTGTATCATATGGATGAAGAATAAAAAAATATAAATATTTCAAGAAGAGTAAAATAAATAAAAAATAAAAAAAAATAAAAAACATATTGGTGTGTGGTATGTAGGATGATGCATAGTAATACTCTTCAAATAATATCCTAGTTTTTAAACGACATGAATACACACAAAAACACAACAAAGAAGCGTGGAAGGAAAAACTAAATCAACACAGCAAAGATAGAAAACTGGAATCCTCCTCCTCCAAACTATCAAAGTTTCTTATTTAATACAATAGTACGTAATCAATTTTTAGTAGTCTTAGCAATACAAAAAAATTGTAATAGAGATATTCTGAAAATAAAAAAGGAAAAGGTACAAACTACTATCCCTTTAGGTACAAACTACTATCCAATATGGCTTTCACTCAAAGTCTAGAGATAATAAAAGGAATGCTTAATCGGTAATTACATTCATTGAAAGCCCAAATTTCACTCTATTACGAAACATATCAACTATTATCGAGGACATTCACCACATATCCCAACATCATTAAGACTGAAGATTTGTTAAAATACATCGATCTCAAAATCAATGTGCGCACTCAATGACGCAATGAGCAGCTACTAATCATATTTTTGAAAGCCTACCCATAGATAAAATTCATAGTTGCTTTTTATATATTGATAGTGAAAATGATCCACCTTAAACTTTTGTACCTTTAACCATTCATTTATAAAATGCTTGATTAGGAAAAAAAAAAAAAAGCTACAATAATTAAGAATTGAGTAATGCTACTCATCATTATCTCGTGATGTGATATTAAATGATTGAAGGCTATTTATTTTATTTCACTTGTGAATCTTTCATTTAATATCACATTATGAGATGATGAGAAGATAATAAAAAAAAGCCGAATGATAAATAGATTTTTCCTATATTTTGAACAGATGCCAAGTGGTTTTTTCCTTAATTTGTATATTCAAGATCAGTATAATGGCAGGGAGAATAAGAAGAAGGGCATAATTAAATTAGGGCCATTGATGCTTATCCATGTCATTTACATTAAGTAGGAGCTAGTCCGTCAAGGTCTTCTTTGATCTTCACGCTATATTGGGAAGAAATTTTAGGAAGTTGCTGTTTTCAGAGGGTTCGTTCTATTTTCTTGATTCGTGAATTGACAACACCGATAAACTCATTAACCAGATGTATTGTTCGTCTAGTCTACCGTCATTACGTCCGAAGTGGGCTCTGGGAATAGCCCAATTCGCCTTCAATAGTACTAGGCCCATCTTGTAAAGGTAGATACTATCATTCTACATTCTACACATGAAAATCGAGCCCAAAGTGATTATCTTTAAAAATCAGGCTTAATTGAATAATGCAATTATGCAAGTGTCTCGTATTATTTTTAAAAAATAATATCTAATATTAAAAAGTAAATTTGTTATATAAATCTCAAATTTGTCTATTTTTTTTTAAATGCACCAAACTAGCTCACTCTAAATTTAAAAAGAGTAATAATAAACTTATAATTTTTTTATAACTCATTTTGTATTTTTTTTTTAAGTAACAAGTTTTATTAATCCACGTAAGAAGGTAATATCTATTGAGTAATTCTATAGATAATTATGAAGTGCGTAAATATCGCGTAATTGTTTTAAAAAATTATAGGGTCTATTATTAAAAAATTAATTTTTTTATATGAATCTCATATTTTATTTATTTTTTTCAAAATGATTACGCGACGATTGTACATATCATGATTGTAAATATCTTTTCTTGTATCTAACTATACACGAAGAAATTATTCTATAATAAACTAATACAGTTATGCTACTTTATTAAAAATAAATAAAATTTCTAAAAACTACCTTCAATTTTAATTAAAATTTAAAAATAGACGCAGGAGAATGGAATCACTTTCAACTCTAGAAACGTTTTAATATCATAAGACTTTTTCTAAAGAAAAAATGATATAATTGATTGTGGCCGAAATTATAACCGGCATTGCATTGGGTATTTACTCTGACACTCTCTAGTCGTCGACCTCAAAATACTTGGNATAGACGCAGGAGAATGGAATCACTTTCAACTCTAGAAACGTTTTAATATCATAAGACTTTTTCTAAAGAAAAAATGATATAATTGATTGTGGCCGAAATTATAACCGGCATTGCATTGGGTATTTACTCTGACACTCTCTAGTCGTCGACCTCAAAATACTTGGCAATGGCGAGGAAGCGAAGCTCAAGATCCACGACCACCTTCATCTTCTTCGCCTTCGTATCTATCATAGCGGTTTGTGCCTTCGTCCCTGTCTTTGCTCCTCTCCCTTCTCTCACCTCTCACTCCAACCAATCCCGCCACCACTCTTCTCGGCACAAGAAAGTAGGCTCTCTCTCTCTCTCTCTCTCTCTCTGGTCTTGATAATGTAATTTTTAAATGCAATTCAACGTGGTATTGTTTCCGGGGTTTAGCGTAAAAAATTCCTGGCTCAGTTTGGCTCGTTTAGAAGAAAATGCTTTAGTTCGAAGGTGAGCAAGTGTGTATTTGATTGATGAGAAAATGAAGGAAATTAAAGGAATTTGGATATTGGATTCTAAGATATGGTGTTTTTAAATGTGACTGCAGTTGTATATTTCTGGGTTTTTGACTTGTGGCTTAACTTTATGCAATCGATGGAAATATTTGAACTTGGCTTAAGAGTGATTGAAATGAAAAGTACTTGAAATTTCGCTATGAATTTATCAATCAAGAAAGGAGAATGTCTCTAACTTGGAAACATATATTCAGTACAAATTTGCTTTATTTGCTTCTTTTCTTTTTTTTCTTCAGCTAACAACTTGATTCTTAGTAAAACATTCGAGCTTGATCATTTGCACCCAAATCTTGACATTGTGATGCCTACCTTTTTCTGAGCAATTGGAATGGATGGTGTTTTAGCTGCCAATTAGAGACTTTTTGCTGTTTCTAATGTAAACCGCACTTAAGTGTTGTACCGATTTTGCAATTATTCTGTTGGCACTGAAAGATGCCGTGAGTTTAAATGAGGTAAGATTTTTATTTGCTTGTTGTTATCAGGTTACTGCTCGAAATTTCGAGATCTCCAATGACATGTTCTGGAAAGATGGACTGCCTTTCCAAATTATTGGGGGTGACTTGCATTATTTCCGGGTTCTTCCAGAGGTATTTTTATTGCAAGATTTTCAGCAATTAGCACCTTATAACTTGAGTTGTATATGATGGTGGTATGCATTTGTTATTTTAGCTTGTAATAGAAGGTACTTCACTGATCAATGATGTAGAATAAGATGCTGAAGCTTTATGACGCAACTGAATTCAGCTTAACCTTAATCTCAAATAATAGGGACCGGTAATAAGATATTGAATATCTGTTAAAAGAACAAAACTATAATTTTATAGGATATGGCATAGAAAGCTGAACTCTAATAAGCTTCTGTAAACTCTCTCTCTGTTTTTTTTTGTTGATAATTAACTCTTTCACTTGATATAGTAAATGTAGTTATTCAATGTTCCCATGCTGAAAAATCTGTGGAGCTCCCCAAGTTTCACATCCGTGCAAATACTCCCTCGACCTTCTTCTGAACTATTAAGCTTTGTGGTTATCTTATTTCATGGACCATCTTGTTGAACACAAAATATTCTTATCAGTTTAAGTAAACCTTTTCTTGTTATAATGTGGTGTTTGTCTTTTATCCCTGCAGTACTGGGAAGATAGATTACGGAGAGCAAAAGCTTTGGGTTTGAATACTATTCAAACTTATGTTCCTTGGAATTTGCATGAACCAAAACCTGGAAAGCTAGTTTTTGAGGGGATTGCAGATATAGTTTCATTTCTCAAACTCTGCCATAAACTCGGTTTCCTTGTTATGCTTCGGCCTGGACCTTATATATGTGCAGGTCAGCCATAACAGACAGATCTAGGAGCTTTATGATTTGTTATTGATTTATGAAGTTCACTGTGCATGACCAGGTTACTAGGTGTACATATTCAAATCTAATTCCGATAGCATCGGGAACTCATTGCACATTGAGCTGGATAATCTTATTAGTGTTGTGAATCCCCTTTTTTCATAACAAAAATGAGTGTTTGCACAAATAGCTATTAGTTAATGCCCGCTAGTGAGATTGAATGTATATTATCAGTTTTTTGCTTGCTTATAAAAAATATTAGTTTTTTGCTTTATTCTCTTGTTGTTTTGAAATTGATGGTATTGGTAATATGATATGTTGTTGGGATGATAGTCATTCAAAATATAATTTTTGTTTCAGAGTGGGATTTAGGGGGTTTCCCTGCCTGGTTACTTGCCATAAAGCCAGCCATCAGACTAAGATCATCAGATCCTGATTTCCTCCATTTTGTAAGTTTTTTCTGTGTTTTATTTTACAAATTAATCATGTTCCATAGACTTGTGGTGTATTCAAGAGAAATTATATTTCAAAATGTTGTGTATTTTTATGTGCTATCATAAGGATATTGTGAATAAGGCCATAGCCTAAAACATGTGGGTCAGTCATGGTGAGTGTTTCTTACAGAAAACTGCAAACAAAACTGCTTGGGGGATTTTTTTATTTTTTATTTATTGGTGAAACTGCTTGGGAGGATTGCTGCTATCATTTTTACATTAATATGTTTTACATGCTTGAGTGGTCTCACTTAAGAAGAAATTTAGTATGCAGTTTTCTAGTTTCTAAAATTTACCGTTTCTGTCTTTCAATGATTCTTCACAATTCAATTTTTTACTACTAAATAATATCTATTGTGAACTCTTTAAGGTTGAAAGATGGTGGGAAATCCTACTTCCTACTGTAGCTCCTCTTCTCTATGAAAATGGAGGCCCTATTATAATGGTTCAGGTATGTTGAGTTGTTACTCTCTGACTAGAACACAACAAGAGTTAAATTTCCTATTTGCAAACACTGAACAGAAGCTCTTTTTAAGATGGAAGGTGGTCCATTCCAAGTCTGGGGAATTGTGTAAAATAAGTTCAAATCTGAGGCATTCAATATCATGTATGCGTGGGAAAATTTTAATGATTATAGTATAAAAAAATTAGATTGATTTCAGAAATAGGATTTCGTTAATGTGCAGTGAGGTTACAGTAAAAATAAAGATCAAAAGGTTCGTGGAAAAATTGAAAACTGCTTATAAGATGGTTTGATGGATGTAGCTTATCTATAAACTTTTAATGATAACCCTCATCTCTATCTTATATGACCAAGAAAAATATCATAAAAAAGGGAATGGAAGTACTTCCAAATGATAATCCTAAATAGTGAGCACATTGTATATAATGGATATTTCATCTTATTTTCTAAAACTGAATCTGAAAATTTATGAAAACAATCATAAAGATCTTGATCCTTGTTAACATTTGTGAAGAACTCAAATTTGTTCAACTTTTACAATTTTAGATTTTAATGTTTATAAGGTTCTAATATACTGAGATTATTTTGACAGATTGAAAATGAATATGGTTCATACGGAAATGACAAACCTTATCTTCATCACCTAGTCACCTTGGCACGTGGTCACCTTGGGGATGATATAATTTTGTAAGAGTTTTCTCTCTTTGGACTGACCTTCTTTGTTCTATACAGAAATATGCTAGTTTAACCTCATAAATTTATGTATGCATTTATGAATTATCAATCTTTCGTTTACTTGATTTATTGTTTAGTATCTTCCATTCAATTTATAGTTAATTGGCCATTGTATTTACAAAAGGGTTCTATTTATCCTTTCCTTGATTATATCTTAATGATTTCAGATATACTACAGATGGAGGTTCTAGGGATACTCTTGAGAAAGGAACCATTCGTGGAGATGTTGTCTTTTCAGGTAAAGTTCAAGATCAAAATTTACTTGAATAATAAGTTAGGAAATTAATCTTTCTTTCTTTTTTCCTATATTTTTTTCCCATTTATTTAATTACTCTGTCATCAATACCTATTGAACCCATATTTCTCTGTGTGTGTGTGTGTGTGTGTTTGTATCTAGGTTAGCATTTATATATTTTACAATCATCTAAGTAGTCATGACCTACACTTTCTCTGCCATTCAGCTGTTGACTTCACTACTGGTGATGATCCTAGGCCAATATTTGAGTTACAAAAGGAGTTCAATGCCCCTGGAAAGTCACCGCCACTTTCAGCGCAAGTATCTTGCTAACTTTCATTATTCTAATATTGTTCTTTGGTTTCATGTCCCATGATGTTTGTTACCTCAGGGAGTTTTACACAGGTTGGCTTACGCATTGGGGAGAGAAACTCGCAGAGACTAATGCTAAGTTTACTGCAGCTGCTCTGGAAAATATTTTGGCACAAAACGGTTCTGCTGTGCTATATGTATGCTCTCAAATTCAAAATTTGTTGCTATTAAGTTATCACTATTGTGGTAATATTTTGAGCTGCGCTTACTTATCAAAAAAAATATTTTGATCTGCACTTTCTAATTTCCAGATGGCACATGGCGGTACAAACTTTGGATTCTATAGTGGGGCAAATACTGGCGGAGATGAGACTAATTACAAGCCTGACCTTACGTCTTATGATTATGTGAGGAAAATATCGACTTCTTTGTTATATAAAATTGAATTATTGGTTTGTAGTATCATACCTAACTGATGCTTATTTTCCCAGGATGCACCGATTAGGGAATCTGGTGATGTGAACAATGCAAAATTCAAAGGTATGATATTAACCAACTTCCCCTTTAGAGCCACAAGTCCACTCAACTTTTGTTGCAAATTATGATCATGGGAAAAGATGTGTCTACTACTTTCAGAACTTCGGAAGGTTATAAAGCAATATAGCACAGCGTCTATTCCTTCAGTGCCTTCCGATAATGAAAAGACAGGATATGGCCTAATCCACTTACAGAGAAAAGAACTTTTCTTTGATATCCTGAATAGGTTGGATTCCATTGAGGTGGTTGAATCTGAAAATCCGATTTCAATGGAGTCTGTGGGCCAGGTGAGTAAGAATCATATCCCATAGCTTATAAATTACGTTGTATACAGCTGCTTCATAAAGATCCCAAACTGCTAAATGCCATACACTTAAAGTTTGAATGTTCTTTGTGTTCAGATGTTTGGTTTTGTACTATATGTATCTGAATATCCTTCAAAGGAAGATGGAAGCATTCTATTCATACCGAAGGTGCAGCCTTCCCTTAATTTTTATTTAAGCTGACTAATTTGATATGTTCAATTTGTTGATATGGAATCAGAATATGAGGCGTTTCTTCCTTTTATCCGATAAAAGCTTTGGAACCTAAGAAAGTATATAAAATCTTGACTTCTCTTACATTTATTGACTCCAGGTGCATGACAGAGCCCAAGTGTTCATATCATGCTCTTCTGAAGATAATGGTAGAAGACCAATATTTGTTGGTACAATTGAAAGATGGTCGAATCGAAAACTTGGCCTTCCCAAAACTAAATGTGTCTCAAACATAAGCTTATATGTTTTGGTACTGCACTACCTTGTTTTAGTTGTTACCATTATAATGATCAAGTGATTTGACTTAGGGTTGTCAGCTTATCAGTGAAGTGTTATGATTTGATGCTTTTAATCATAAACTTTTTAATAATTCTAAATCCTTTCTATTCTTGTAGGTTGAAAATATGGGTCGCGTAAATTATGGGCCATACATGTTTGACAGGAAGGTAAAAGAAGTTGAAAAATAGAAACTTGTGTTGTTTTTGCATATCTGATTTCTGAGTCATAGAGTTATCATGTCATTTGACTCCTAAAAATATAAAATTCGTTTCATACGCATGATTGTGGAGATATCCAGTCACACTAGAGGTCAGTTTACTTGCTCAGAAAACAAAAAATGTAATTTCTCTTCGATTATCCATAAGACTGCATTCTGGAGAACTCCTTGACCTAACTATAATCATTCGTTCGCTGCTGGCAATGTCGCGAGAAGTTCACTGAACCTTATGATATTCTTACTTATAAAAACTGAACTATAATCCTTTGTACTTGATAATGTAGGTTACCAGAGAAACCTTGATGGGTTAATTTCTCACTGTGTCGTGATTATCTATATTACTATTGATCCATAGATCTGTAGATTTGGACACTTAAAATAAAGACAAAGAATTTGTAAGGTTAACAAACTCAAGTTCGAGAAAATTTTGTTCAAGTCTAAGACATGCAGCATTTAATGAAATCTGAAGGCAATACCAATACTAATACCAAACAACGGAGTCTTTTTTTACATGTTTTAAAATTATGTGTAATACTTTTAGTGATTCTGTAGAGAAAGTTGCTGATATGAGTAACAAAATATGGTGTTTTGTTGTCATCATCATCCTTATTAATTCTTTTGGGTGCAGTTGTTTATAATTGCTGAACAAGTTACAAGTTCTATAAATATAACTAGGTTAAGATTTTAATGATGTAAGGTATAAGTAGGGCTTGACCTGGTCTCTGTTCAGGTAATTCTTTCTTAGCTCCCTAACTGATATCATAATATTGCACTTTTCTCCCTCTCTTGACATCTATAAAACAGAGTGCTTTCTTGCAGGGTATATTGTCTATTGTTTATCTGGATGGGAGAATTCTGCACCAATGGAAAATGCTCTCAATTCCTTTGAACAACCTGAACAAGGTCCCAAGAGCTAATCCCATCATTCAGGTTGCATATTCTGAATTGACAAAAACTTCAGCCCGCAGAAAAGCCAAAGGTAAGTCTATCTGTTCTCAAGTGGTAAAGGCCTTGGGCTTGGGGGTATGCTCTCCCTAGGTCTAAGGTTCAAATCTCCTTGGGTGCAAACAATCTTTAGGGGCCATCGGATTGGGGGATTTTCTCCTTGAATTATCCGAGGTGCACTTGTGGGAAACTTCTTGCCGAGGGCCTGTGCACCCCTGGGATTAGCCGGGACGCTGTTCCTAGACACCCGGTGCCAATTAAAAAAAAAAGTCTATCCGTTCTCAGAAAATGATAAAAAATCAAGAATAATGCTCTATTGTACTCATTGATTTATTTTCTTTAGCAACTCTCCCTAATTATATTTTGTTTTTATGAGCGCAAATTCGATCCATGTTTCAAGCATGTGTTAATTAGTGTGGTTATGAATGATGATGGAGACAGACAGTTGACGAATTGCCAATGACTTTCCATATGCAGAGAATGTTTCAGAAGAACCAGCATTTTATGCCGGCCATTTCTCTATTGACAATGCAAACCATGTTAAAGACACATTCATATCATTTAAAGGTTGGGGTAAAGGGATTGCATTTGTCAATGAATTTAATATTGGAAGATATTGGCCGGTAAACTACTATTTCACTATGTTATGTAGTTTTTTCTTGTGGTTTTGTTGCCTGGTTCGGCATTATGTCTGTAGTAGGTGTTACATTTTCTGTGAGGATTAATAAATGGTGCTTTCTACAGATGATGGGGCCACAATGCAACCTTTATGTCCCTGCTCCAATTCTTCAGCATGGGGAAAATGTTGTGGTAGGAGATGCCAAAAACTGTATCTTTCCCCCCGTTGTTTACCGTATATTAGTGTTTGCCTTGTGATAGTTTTCCTGGTATATCATTTAGACTTCAAATTTTCTCTAGTTTCATGGTTAGTTGTTGTAGTGACTTCATTTATATTAACATGTATGTTTTATTGGTTATTTGCTTTGTCTCTTTTTTCTTTCTTAATGAAAGAGCTCCTTATTTAATCTCAGAAGCAAAACAAGTAAAATAGATTTTTCTCTGGCTTGTTTTTGGTCATGGAAAGAAAGATCCCCCTCCATTGCTACTAAAGAAAAGATTGCAACGCATATAATTTTCCTTTCTCAGATTATGATATACTACCAACTCTTCTGTAAATGTTTCTGCTTGAAATTTGCAATGGTGCTGTTTACAGGTTTTACTTGAGTTAGAATCTCCAAACCCCGAGCTTGTGATACATTCAGTTGATCAGCCAGAATTCACATGCGGATCAAGTATAGCACACGTGCACCAGCTGTAGCACCCCAAGGAAAGCCCCGGTCCTTGTTGAACGCCAATTTGAGAATTCTGAATCTCCTGAAGATCTATCCCACTCCCAGGACGTCTCCGCAGCTTGGTTTTTACTCTCAATTACACACCTAAGCCCAGCCAGCCTCTTCATTTTTTTTCCTCTCCTTACAAGTTGTCACTTGATTGAAAGGATAAAGCAGATGAGCATCCCATCCTGGAGTAATTTTCCCTTTTAGACTGTCAATTGCGGTCTTTAGCTTTGTGGGTTTTACTTTTGCTTTTTCATTGCTGTGGTAGTAATACCCCTCAACCAGAGGAAAAACTTTAATGCACCTTGTATTTTGGATGTGAATTTCTGTGTATTGTAAAGTTTTTAAGATTCGATTAGTCAGTTACAAGTGATGTCAACGTATTGGGCTGGCTCATTGTAAATGTCTACCTGGAAAGGTCTGGTCACTGGTCTATGTTTTCCATGCTCCGCCAATTCCTCTCCCACCATCGTCTCTAAAAATTACAAGTGCTGGCAGCTGACCAATCGGTCAAATGGATAGCAGAACCAAGGACTGCGTACAACTGTGTCTTCATTAGAGATTTTAGGGGAAAGAAACCCCCTCGAAAATCCCTAGTTTTGTCCACTTAGAGATGTCAGCACCGCCAGAAGTCAAATTTATTATGAAAAAATTATTTTCTTTCATGTAGATTTTATATTAACTCACTTGGTTCAAAAAGACTTTTGCGGTGCTTGCCTTCTATAATTGTAAATAGAAAGATGACATTTTCAGTGTAGAATATATAAAATCGTACCTTTTTTAAAATAAATAAATAAATATGAGATCCCCTGAACTACATACGTGGACAGACGGCCCAACGAATCCAACAGTCGAGTCGCGAGCCTTATAACTCTTTTCATGCAGTCTTGCAACGACGTCGTGTCTTTATATCTAGCTAGTCATCCTTTCTCATGTGCGTCGCCGGCCGAGTAGATTAGCAGAAACCCTAAATATCCCAATTATTGTACGCCGGCGAGCTACGCAGAGAGTGCGAGCGAGAGATGGACCATTACTCAGGAGGAAGCTGGACTATGGTTCCGTCCGTGCCGACACATAGTAACACCTCTACACCCCCAAATCAAGACCATCTCTACCTTAGTCACCCACAACCACAACAGCAGCAGCAACAAGTTCAACTCCAACAATTTCAACAACAACGTATCCTCCAGCAACAACAGCAGCAGCAACAACAGCAACAGCAACAGCACCATCAGCACCAATCACTGGCGTCTCACTTTCACCTCTTACATGTACCCAATGAAAACCCTAATATATACATGCATTTTGTTGTTTTTTTATTTTTATTTTATTTTTCTTTTGTGATGTGGATTACAGATGGTGGAGAATTTAGCGGACGCGATCGAGCATGGAACTAGGGATCAGCAGTCAGATGCACTGGTATTTTTTTTCTCAGTTTTTCCTTTCGCATAATTCCATGCCTCTTTTTGTTTTTGGGATTTATTTGTTTAATTAATTGCGTAATTGTTTTCAAAGGTCAGTGATTTGAACAACCACTTTGAGAAGTGCCAACATCTGCTGAATTCAATCTCGGGTTCAATTAGCACCAAGGCTATGGTAATTGCCAACTCCTAGTTTTATTAAGGGTGGTGTTTGATAATTGATTATATTGGATGCGTTTTGTATGTTATGCACGTTTTAGGGTAGACAAATCCATTGTTTGAACTGGAAATTTGGAATGAAGTAATGGATCCATTTTATATCGGGTTACAATGGTTTTTTTTTTTTTT
>QEOT01123311.1:0-42560 GCA_003123785.1 Pterocarya stenoptera | reverse complement strand
TTTTTTTATTTTTATTTTATTTTTCTTTTGTGATGTGGATTACAGATGGTGGAGAATTTAGCGGACGCGATCGAGCATGGAACTAGGGATCAGCAGTCAGATGCACTGGTATTTTTTTTCTCAGTTTTTCCTTTCGCATAATTCCATGCCTCTTTTTGTTTTTGGGATTTATTTGTTTAATTAATTGCGTAATTGTTTTCAAAGGTCAGTGATTTGAACAACCACTTTGAGAAGTGCCAACATCTGCTGAATTCAATCTCGGGTTCAATTAGCACCAAGGCTATGGTAATTGCCAACTCCTAGTTTTATTAAGGGTGGTGTTTGATAATTGATTATATTGGATGCGTTTTGTATGTTATGCACGTTTTAGGGTAGACAAATCCATTGTTTGAACTGGAAATTTGGAATGAAGTAATGGATCCATTTTATATCGGGTTACAATGGTTTTTTTTTTTTTTTTTAAAACAAAAGTAAAGTAGAACTTCTAGAAATAAAACACTGTACGCCAGTAAAAACCAGAGTCATAAACATTATTGGGTTACAATGTAATGGCCTTGTTCATAACAATATGTTTCTAACCAGATTCATAATCAAATAATGTAGAGTCCTTCAATTTTCGTAGGAACATTCAAGAATGGACTTCTTTGATAATCATTTTCGCACAATCAAAGATTCCCCTGAAGTTCATTATAACTTGTGCTTTCTGGAATGTTGAGAGTTCGTTCATCTATAATAACGACTTTATCTTGCATGCATCTTTAGTTCCAAAGGTGCTTTGTTTAACTGGGGAGTTTCTGGGTATTGTTTGCAGACAGTTGAGGGTCAGAAACGGAAGCTAGAAGAAAGTGAGCAGTTGTTGAATCGGCGGAGGTATTTGACCCTTGAATTTGGAGGGTTTTTTTTTTTTTTTTGCATTACGTGCTTTGCTTGTTTAACATGTGTTCTGATTTTTTTTTTCGGAATAATTTCGTTACCAGGGATTTCATTGCAAAGTACAGAAGCTCTGTTGAAGAGCTTATCAAGTCTGAGCCATAAAATCGCCGTGCTTCCATTATGTGGTAAGAAAGACATTACACTAGTTTAATGACTTCTCTTTTTTTTTAGTAAGTAAGATAAATTTTATAAATTTGAATGAAATAGACATAGCCTGTGTACACAGAAGGTATATAAAAGAACACCTAAATACATTCTATAAACGGTAAATTAAAGACAAGAAGTCATGCGCATTGCTCCCATTTAGTACAATAGCTAAAAACCAAAGCATTAAAGTGTGTACAAAGAAATTCTGCAGCTCCGCCATTGTGTGCTCCTTGTCTTCAAAACAACACTCATTCCTTTCCGACCAAATACACCACATGATGCACAATGGGATCATCTTCCACACTGCCGCCACTTGGGAACAGCCTTGAATCATTTTTCAACAGCCCAATAAATCCACCACCCTCAATGGCTTTACCCAAGCATTATCCCTTCTAAAGATCTCATTCCACAACACCCATGCCACCTCAGAGTGCAATAAGAGGTGATCCACTGATTCTCCATTCTTTTTACACATATAACACCAATCCATCACAACGCATCCCCTCTTCCTCAAGTTGTCCGTGGTCAAAATCTTCCCAAGAGCAGCAGTCTATACAAAGAAAGCTACTTTAGAAGCACACGAGACCTCCAAATATTCTTCCAAGGGAAGGGAACATTAGCTTGTGATGTCAATATTTTGTAATACACCCTGACTGTACAGTTCTTACTGTCATTGGACCTCCATTGCATTCTATCTCTCTGTGCCGTAAGGTGTCCCATGGAGTATATCAATCTGAAAAAATCTGAAATGGTGGACAATTCCCAATCATGAAGGTCTCTATTAAAAAGGATGTTCCACTGGTAAGAGCCGTGGGAAAATACCCGCACATCTGCCGCTAAAGCATCCCTATTTGCTGCAATACGATAGAGAGTTGGAAAGGCCCTATCAAGAGCGCAAGCTCCGCACCACACATCCCGCCAAAACCTGATTCTAGTACCCTCTTTGTTTTTCAAACCATGGCCATCCCTTCCTTATAAATGTTCATAAGCCCCCCCCATAACCCCCCCCCCCTTCCTCCATTGGAGCACCAATCCCCCCAAATACTTCCGTGTCTGGAGTCAATAATTTCCTTCCACAACGTCTCCCCCTACAAGTGGTATCTCCATAACCATTTCCCCAATAAAGCTTTATTGAATGTTCTCAAATTGCACACTCCCAAGCCCCCATTTGAGATTGGGGAACATATTGTATGTCAATTAACATGATGGAATTTCTTTTCCTCCCCTAGACCCCCCCATAAGAACGCCCAGAAGAGTTTCTCAATCCTATTTACCACCCCTGCCGGCAAAGGAAACAAAGATAAAAAATAGGTGGGGAGATTAGTTAAGGTGCTCTCTATTAAAGTGAGATGACCCCCTTTCAATAAATGCATCATTTTCCAACCCTACAGCCTTTTCTCTACCTTCTCCACTACCTCATCCCAAATAGCTCTAACTTTATATGTTGATCCCAACGGAAAGCCTAAATATTTCATAGGCAACGAAGACACTTTACAATCCAAAAGGCTCGCTAAGCTATTGATATTGGGCACCACGCCCACCGCAACCATTTTGGACTTACCAAGATTCACCTTAAGTCCCGACACTGCTTCAAAGCATAATAACAGTGCCCGTAGAGTTTGAAACTAACTATGGTTCGCTTCACAAAAAAATAAAGTATTATCTGCAAATAGGAGATGTGAGATGATCATAGAGTCACTAGTGTCATTACCCATTAGGAATTTGGATAGGAACCCTCCTCCAACCGCGACCTTCACCATCCGGCCGAGTGCCTCCATAACTATAACAAACAGAAGGGGGATAAAGGATCTCCTTGTCTCACACCACGAGAATTGTCAAAAAAACCCGCAGGAGTGTCGTTGACTAGAACCGAGAAGCGAGAAGTGGAAACACAATGTCAAATCCATAAGATCCACCTATCACCAAAACCACACCTCCCGAGCAAGTATAAAAGAAATTTCTAATTCACATGATCATATGCATTTTCCATGTCAAGCTTGCAAAGGATGCCTGGAACTCTCTCTCCGCATTCTGTGGTCTAAACATTCATTTGCAATAAGAACATACTCAAGGATTTGTCTCCCACGAATAAATGCGTTTTGAGGCTTGGAAATAATTTGTTCCAGCACTGGACTTAGTCGACTAGCAAGAACCTTTGAAATGATCTTGTACACTCCACTAACCAGACTTATAGGACGAAACTCCTCAATTGTCGTAGCCCCATGTTTCTTTGGAATGAGGGCAATTAACATCGCATTGAGGCATTTTTCAAACTTTTTAAAAGAGTGAAATTCATGGAATCTGCTTAATATCCCCTTTCACAATGTCCCAACAATTTTTAAAGAATCCCATCGAAAAACCATCCGGACCCGGCGCTTTGTCCTTGGCCATACCGGTATTGACCTTATATATCTCATCTTCATCGAAAGGTCTCTCCAAGTAGCTTGCACTCTACGAATCAATTACCTCAAACAACAAATCATCAAGCTTTGGCCTCCAACAAGCCTGTTCCGTAAGGAGGTTTTCATAATACTGCACAATATGGTTTTCTAATTTGGAGGGAGAAGAGAGCACTTGAGTACCTGTGTGAAGTGTCTCGAAAGCATTGCTGCGCCGATGTGAATTAGCCATTTTATGGAAAAACTTCGTACATTTATCACCTTCTTTTAGCCAAAGGGCCCTGGATTTTTGTCGCCATGAAGTCTCCTCGACAACAGTACCCTCTCCAAGTTAAGTCAAAACCGAACAATTCCTCAATAATATCTCCTCCGAGGTGTGTCTCATCAATTCCTTTCCCTCTAACTCCTGCAACGCTTCTGAAAGGGTAGTCTTTTGGTTGTCGATGTTACCAAAAACTTCCAAGTTCCACTTCTTTAGGTCCTGCTTCAAAGCCTTAAGCTTACCTGCAAAAATAAAATTGGGAGTGCCTTCAAACTGATACGAAGACCACCAAGCGCGCATCCTCTCTTCAAAACCTTCAGGTTCTAGTCACATATTTTCAAATTTAAAGTACCGGTGACCCCCATGAATACCTCCACAATCTAGCAAAATAAGAAAGTGATATGAGCTAACTCAGGGTAGCCTCTTCTGACAACTCTGGATAATGTGCCTCACACAAAGGGGAAATGAGGAATCTATCCAATCTCAACCAACTCCAGCTATTTGACCAAGTGAACTCACCCCCAACAAGGGGTAGATCCATGAGGTCCAAGTCAAAAATGAACTCCAAGAAATCCTCCATAGCTACAAGATTACAATAGTTCCCCGATCTCTCACTGGGATATCGAGTACTATTAAAATGTCCACCCATACACCACGACACTTCCCATAAAGAATATATGCCCGCCAACTCCTCCCATAGCCTTCTCCTATCACTAATCCCATTTGGCCCATAAATGCCTACAAGAGCCCACTCCCACCCGTCAATAACATTTCTAAAAAAACTAGCGACTGAGTAGTCTCCGACACACTCCTCTACCGCCTCTATTACTCTTTTATCCCACGTTAACAACACACCACCTGAGGCTCCCAAAGAGACCAAGTAAGACCAGCTCACATACGGACATCCCTATAGACTACGAACAATTCTTCTATCAATAACCTCCATCTTTGTTTCCTGAAAACACACCACATCAACCTTCCACATCCGCAATAATGATTTTATACGAAGGCGTTTATTGCAATCATTAAGCCCCCGTACATTCCAAGAAGGGATCTTAGGCTTTATGGAAACAAAGAGTGCCCCTACCTTTTGGTCTATCCCTGCTACCACTTCCTTCCTTCGTGTCATAATTCATAGAGCAAGTGAGTCTTTTAAGTTCCCTATCTCGCTCTGTGGTTGACTTCAATTGCTACAAGAAGGGCCCTAAACTGTTCTTCAAAGCCTACACAAGTAACCCCAACACAAGCTTGTAATTCCTCCACCTTCTTAAGCACCCTCGGATGTACACCTCACTGGGTTAGGACTGGGGAGGGAATCCTGGGGACCAACTCTGTCAGATGCCCTAGTATTTTCTGGTGGAATGGACTCCTCCCGTGTGTTCATTGCATTTCCACCCATCACCAGCACCTTTTCCATAGGTGAAATGTGTTTCGGAAGCTCTGTTGTCAGGATTGTGGCCGCCGGCGGTTCAAATGACGATGTTGTGGCAGTTGACGCTCCAGCCACCTCGCATGAACTGTTCTGTGCGTGCACCGACTTCTCAAACACATAGGGATCACGACACAAGCTAGCGGCTGCTCCTTGAGGCTCTGCAAGGGCATACTCCTACTGCCCAGGCCCCGTTGGTGGTTCGGCAGCCTTCGACGGAGCCCCCTGACTCTTCACCGGCGGTGGTGGCTAGGCCCCACGAGACGATGAGGGACCTTCTGCGCTCGAGGGGCGTCTTCTCCAAACAGACCCCTGCGCCTGGGCCTGCGACACAAGTTGAGCCTTTTTTTGGGAAAGGCTGTGTTGACTGAGCCAGGGGCCTGGTCCAGCCCAACCTTACTTTTCCCTTTATTCGGCCCTTTGGAGAAGCCCTGGCCCAATGTTCCACTGAGCCCATCCCCCTGATCCAATCCCCTCCCCACCCCTTACCCTCCTCAACGCACTGTATCATCCCCACCCCCCTATCCATCTCAACACACCGTATCCTCCCATGTATATTTTTCTGCAACTCATATATTTGAGTTTGCATTTCTGACAGAGCCCGAAGCAACATTTCCTTATAAAGGCCAACATCTCCCCTGCCACCTTCCCCACAGCTCTGATCCCCTACAGCAACAGTGATACCACTACGCAAGTCAGAACTAGCACTCAGGCTGCCAGGTCCTCGGGCAAAGTCCAATATCCTCGGTTTTTGCAGAGCCTCCATGTATGACCGGGCAGAGAGTTGCCGTCATCGCTGGTGGTTCCAACCCAACAACACGGCCTTCTCTGCCAGCCTCCCTTAGAACCTCCACCAGTTTTCTCCAACCCCTACCGTCTTTGTCTTGCGGGATGAAAATACAGTTTCAATGACTACCTTGTTTGTATTCCACCAATGCCATGAACACACCTTGAAAGTTAGAACACCTTTGGGCTATGAAACCCATGTCTCCTTCCCAATGGGCTGTGTAAAACTCCCTTCTTCCCACCTTTAGGCAGTCCTCTAGCGCTTTGGTGAACCAGCGTGTCACGGCTAACTCCAAGCGTAGACTTTTCACAAACTTCCACACTCTTTCAGGAAGATGCACCCAACGTCCATCTCTTACGACCTCAAATGCCTTAAATTCGATACTAACAGCATTCGGAAAACCCATTTGCCTTCCCATACGTGCGGAAAACACAATCAAACGCCCATGGACAACATTGCAGACCAACTTACAACGAAAAGAAAAAAGTGTAAGATGCTTTATATATATTCGTCTGAACGAAATGTTACAGGACAGAGATGGATCGGAGTGAGACAGAGAGGATAGGGAAGTGTAAGATCTAGCATCAAAATTACAAGATTTAATGACCTCTTGTAAGTTACCAATTCTATATGGTGGGATTACTTATTAAAAAGAAAAAAGTTGCCTGTTCTATTTGGTGGATAGGAACTCTTTGTTAGATCTGTAAGAAATGACGAAAGGTTGACAGATTGAGTGGAGCCTTGAGACTTTGGGTGTGTAAGAACAATCTTATCTGTCTGGTCTCACCAAGGGGTGAATATTTTTATGCTGGATGTTGTCAACCAACATTTTATAAGCCATTTTATGTGCAGACTCCATCAATATCATTGAGAGACTTTGAAAGATTCTTGTGTAGAAAATACGGTTAGGGTTCCCTTTGCGTTTAAAACATAATAAAATTTGTGTTTCCCTGGGATGGTTCTTGGATATGGTTGTTGCTTATTTCAAATTCAGATATATTTCACTCACATAAATCTGGTCTTGGGATAATGTATATCATTTCTCTGCCCGCCGTAGATCTTGTGTATGTGTGATTGAATCCAACTGATCGAAGTAACTCTTTGGCTTCTTGATTTCAGGTCTAGTTGCTGTCAGAACGTTCTGTACTACTCCCAAGTTCTAGATGAAAGCCAGAGGTCCTGGAATGTGGGTTTAGATTAGTTTCCATGGTTCTTTATATACAATATTGTTAGTGTATCATACTTGAGCCTAGATATTGAGCATGTATGGCATCTCCTATGCATTGAAGTCATTCTTTGATCCAGTTTTAACGAGACCCACCGGTGCCCTCAATAGACTCCCTCCCCCTATTGCTTCAATTTATTCTGCCGAATGTGCTTTGCAAAAGTTGAAGAACTGTTGTTGCTTTCGGCGAATTATGCATGATACTTGCTGATTTAGAGGAAGAATTGCACAGGTTTCTATTGGGATGAAGGCTCATTCCTTAACTGGCTGGAGAAAGATTAGGAGCACTTTCTCACTGCTTCAGCATAATAGTTTTTACTATTGGAAGAATGTTGTGACTCTATATGTTAAATGATATTAGTACTTTGATTACAAAATATATACACAAAAAATCACCATTTAGTAACAATCAATGCCCAATGGATATCCAAATAGAAGTCCTGAATTCGAAAATTAAATCTATTTTATCTCTCATTTAAAATTAAAGAGTCATAAAATCCATCAAGTTGTTTTGATTTTGATCCCACTGGTGATTTCCTATGTGATATAGCATTTTGATATTTGAAAAATATGAGACAAAATAAAGATTGTCACCAACAAATTTTTTTATTAACATCCGACTTGTGATTTTCTATTTGATCTAGAATATTTTTATATTTTAGACGCAAAATATAGAGTATTGCCATACATATTAGCTGTACGGAATGAATCATTCAGTTATATGGTTCTAGATTGCATTTTGGTTTTGACTTCGTAAACGTTATCTACTTTCATGAGATCACTTTATTTCCTTTCCTCCCAAATCCCAATGCAAACAAAAAACCCACATGTAACTTTGATTTTTAGTTATTATTTTAGTTATTTATTTATTTATTTATTTTCTCAATTAATTGGTGGTCAAAATGAGAACACATACAATAACAGGGCAATGAAGACATATGGCATTAACATGACTTTCCCTTCCAAATTAGGAAAAGTATGAGCAAATTACAACAAATCCAATATTGTTTTTAAATATAAATTAGAAGTTGTATATATTTTCAGTTGACATTTTCAAGGTACATCTAAATACACCTCTTTAAACACATTACTAACCCATCTTAGAAAAAGCTTAAATTCCCATGCATCACCCAATTCATCATATATAGCTCATGAGTTGGTTAGCATCTCTCTCTCTGATGATATATCTGTCTCCATCTCCTCCCATTTCTCTCCATCTCCCATTTTGGTTTCTTGGGATCGAGAAAATAAGGGAGAAAAAACACCAGAGAAAACCAATCCCCATCAAGCAAAAAAAGCTGCACTCTACGTACACTTACCATCCCCGCCGGAAACGCAGTTGATATCTCCACCCCTCCCAATACCAATTACAACAAAATAAACAACAACCCAACGTCCCTACAAAAGCATGAACATTAATCCTCGACATGGTAACGGAACCACCCAGGCTTGTGCTGCTTGTAAATACCAACGCAGGAAGTGCGCGCCCGACTGCATTCTCGCCCCTTATTTTCCTCACGATCGCCAAAGACAATTCCTCAACGCCCATAAATTGTTCGGAGTTAGCAACATCACCAAGGCCATCAAGAACCTAGACCAACCCGACAAAGACGAGGCCATGCGTACCATCATTTTCCAGTCCGATATGCGTGCCAATGATCCCGTCGGCGGCTGTTATAGAATGATCCGAGACTTGCAGCGTTTGATAGATTACAACAAGGCCGAGCTCGAGATTGTTCTTCACCAATTAGCCTTGTGTCGAGCTCAGGCTCATCATCAACAGCCTCACGTCCAAATGCCAGAAGTGGCAGATCCAATATTCAACTCCGAGAATCATGTAATTAATAGTGCTGCAGATCCTTTCGGTTCATATAATAATGGGGTGCAATGTCATTATCTAGGACCCCACCATCAAGAACAATACTTCGTTGTTAATAATGATAATTTGCAAGAAGATGTTAGTGCTTGGGCTGTGCAAGAACCTGCGTCTAATTTGTCATCTTTGCACGTTAAGAATGTCGACGTTGGCGATGAATGCGATGATATCAAGCCGATTTTTGAGAGACCATGTGAAAGAAATGAGATCAAGCTGGGACATGATCAAGAAAAAGTTCATGAAAGGAGGTTTGTTCCATCATTGCACTAGTTCATATCTTCCAGGTTACCTGGAATTGCAGTTGAATTTTCGACATGATAAGAATCTCAATAATTTTGCATGCATTTTTTGTCTTCTATAGAATTGGCCTTAGGATCGAGTATATATATAGGACATCTTATGTTGGATGCATGACATGATGAGTAGGGCAGGGGATCGATATGGTTTCAAATATAAAAATACATATAGTTTATGGTACTGTCAATTAAAAATTCTTATTTTAAAGTAGGATGAAAAATATATGATAATTTATTGATGAAAAATATAATAACGGATATTTATTTTCAGAAGCTACGTACTGGAAAGACTACTATATATATGTATGTATATACTTATTTATATATATATATATATAAATTACAGCCGGCTGTAATTTGAATGTTTCAAAATAGATGGAATTTGAAAAGAGTTCAAATTTTGAAGTATTTTAGATAAGCCTATCTCATTGCATGCTATACGATCATCTTCAAAATTTGCATTTTAGGGTTTTACAAAATTAATTATAAATTGCACGTTTTTAAAATGTGAACGTTTGTGATGTGTCTCCAAGGATCCATACATGTCTACTTCTAGGATCCATTTATAAGATCAATAGTGTTCTACGAGCGAGAATGCTAATTAAAGAAATTAAACACGTTGTCCAAAGTATATATGCATGGACGTACGTAATCCATTCATGCCTTTGGAACAGTACGTGTAGATCGGGAACAGTCTAACTTGATCTTTCACTTGGTAAAAGTCTCTTAAGATATGAAATCTTATCATAGTATATATGTGCATGCCATAAATATGTTGCACACACACCACTCATGAAGCATTCCAACAGAAATTTCATCGTCTTCCTTGTTTGTCCATAAAAACATCACAGAACCGTCGGACATCCTCTGGTTCATTGTTTTTTTTTTCCCCCCAGCTAATCTTACTGAAATCCAACTGGAAATTTGCAGTTATGAAGCAATGTTGAGGATAGACAATTCGATATTAAAAGAAGAAGATGGTTCCATCCAACAAGCTGCTCAGGACCACGATCTAAAAGGTGCAGCTACATTGTTTACCCTCACAAATTGTAATAGTTGAAGTACGTATACGCGGTATATCAAGTCATCATAGAGTAGCAAACATCGATGATCTTCGTGTATATCACTTTTTGTCAGTGGATCAATAGATTTAGGGTTTTGTTGTCAGTAGATTTAGCAGAATGAGGAATGTTACGTATACGGTATACCTTAGCAATATATGTTCCCCGGCTCCATATGTATGATCTATTTTTTTTCAACATAATTGATAGAGCTTTACATTTTGGTATGATAATTCTCTTGAAATGGTTTCTGATCTCCAGAATGTTTGACAAATCTTGCAATTAAATATGATAAGGTTGTATGGGGAATGCAAGGAAAAAAAGAAAACAGGAAAAGCATCATGTTGTTGTACTTGTAATTTTGCTCCTATACGTTAAGTTGTGAGGGAACTGTTCTTCTACGAAACATATATCAGGATTATATTTAAGAAGACCTAAATTGTGCATGTTTTACAATGGCATCCCTCATCTCTAAGCAAAGAAGAAGGTCCTTCCATGGAAAACCAAGCAAAGTAGATCTATTTGTGACTGAAATATTCCCAGTAGGAAAATTTGATGATGTGACCAAAAGCAATAGCCAGCCTCCCATTATGCTGCAAGCATTAGTTTCGTTTCCTCATCAACATTTTGTCCAAATAAGCTAGTATCAAGTGTACTGCATTCAGTTTCCATTTGAAGTGCCAATTCCTCAAGGATCTCATAAACTTTCTTCAACCCTGGTTGCTCAGCGTTCCCTGCTGAGAACACATGAAGCTTTTTCTTTAACTCAATCCAACTCTTGCCAGGGATTTTCTTCAAACCTTTTGTCTTTGCTGAGACCCTCACCCTTGCAGAATCCTCCCATTTGCCACTAGCAGCATAAATATTTGAGAGCAGCATGTAGCTCCCAGTTGTGTCCGAATTCAGATTAAAAATATAGGAGGCAGTCTCTTCTGCAACATCTGTATTTTTGTACATCCTACAAGAATTCAGAAGGGCGCCCCAAACACAATCATTGGGTTCCATTGGCATGCGTTTTACAATGTCACTTGCTTCCTGTACAAACCCTGCACGCCCAAGGAGATCAACAATGCAAGAATAATGCTCCATCTGGGGTTCAATCCTAAACTCTTTAATCATTTGATTAAACAGCCTACGACCATCATCAACAAGCCCAGTATGACTACAAGCAGAAAGAAGCGCAATAAAGGTGACACTGTCTGGCTTTAATTCAGATTCAATCATCTGATCAAAAGTTTTTAAAGCACTTTCACCAAGTCCATGCATCCCATACCCTGCAATCATCGAGTTCCATGAGATCAAATCCCTACCATCAATTTTCTTGAACACCAAATGTGCCTCCTTGAAACTTCCACACCTTGAATACATATTGATCAAGCCATTTCCTACCAAGATGTTACTATCCATCAGAGCCCTAACCGCATGACCATGTACTTCCCTACCAAGATTCAGTGCCGCTAACTCTGCACAAACTGATAAAACACCAGAAACTGTCACACTGCTAGCCATAACTTTGGCAAGCTGCATTTGCCTAAAGAGTTCCAAAGACTCCTCACCTCGTCCTTTGGAAGCAAATCCATTGATAACAGCGCTCCAACTTATGACATTAGGTCTGCCTGTAGAATGATCATTTGCAGTCTCCAGCTGGGAAAATATTGCAAAAGCCTCATCACATAATCCAGATTCGGCATACGAGGTTATCAAAGCATTCCAACTCACTAGATTTTTCATTTCCATATCCAAAAACAAATTCTGTGCATTCTTTACATCTCCACATTTCCCATACATGCATATTAGGGCATTCTTTACAAACAAGTAATCTTCAAAACCACCCTTTATAACATAACCATGAAAGACCTTACCCCTGCCAACTGCAACCAAATCAGCACATACAGATAACACAACAGCAAGCACTTCAGCGGTAGCCCCTGTTCCTCTCGTCCTCATTATACCAAACAACTTTATTGTTTCTTCTTTCCGTCCACATCGAGCATGACTTGACAACAAGGACGTCCATGTCACAGGGTTTGGCTCCAACCCTTCCAACTCCATCCGCCGAAACATCTCCGAGGCACCATCACAGTTATAGTTAAAGGCATAGCCCGAAACCATAGTATTCCACGAAATACGGCTTCTAATACCCATTCTATCAAACAACCGGCGGGCATCTTCCATTCGCCCAATCTTCCCATACATCCCTATCAATTCATTAACCGCGTGAAGATGATTCTGGAAACCCATTTGTAAAACATGACTATGAACATTCTTGCACAAGTTAAAACTGCCCATAGATGCGCATGCCCTTATAACCAAAGGCAAAGTGAACCCATCAGCCCAAACCCCAAGTTTTCGCATTTTATGGTAAAGTTTAAAACCGTCTTCAAAATACCCATTCGAGACAGTAGCTCTAAGAATTGAATTCCACAAAAGTAAGTTGGAAAGACCCTCAATTGGGGTGGCATCAAATACTTTCCGGGCATCGGTAACAATCCCGAAACGAGCATAAACCGACACAAGCCGAGCGGCCAAGAACGCTGACCAATGCGTGCCAGAGACGACAATATGGGTGTGAACTTGTTTGCAGAGGCGAACTGTGGAGCACTGTAGAAGAAGGCCGTTAAATGCATCAAGAAGCTCATCATGGGTGATAAAGGCGAGACGGGCTTTACGGAAACATGCAGAGATTGGTGAGAGACGTTGAGAGGAAGCATTAAGCATGGGAAAAAGCTACTCCCACAGAGGATTTGCTACCGAAAGATTATACTGACTGATGTGGCCATGCCACCTGGTAAGTTTTCTTTTTAATAATAAAAAAAAAAAAAAACAGAAGAAAAATTGGGAAGTGTCTCTCCAGTCCCTCTCGCCCCTTACTCCCTCTGGAATTCCTCTCGACTGTCAACTGTAGCTTTTCATTTGCCCCTTCCTCCCTCTAAACTCCATCAGATACACTTTCTATCATGAGATTCCAATGTTCTGTAACATCCATGGATTTCAAAACTTCACCAAAAAACCACTCAATGAGCCAGTACAAGAATAGGCCAACTACCTCTCTCACCAAAACATGAGATTTCATAACTTCACCAAAACACTGTACTTTTCAGTACATAATAGGCCAACAACAAATATTCAGTACAACTCCAATCCCCTCCCAATAAACTTATCCTCGGTGACATACTCCGTGAGTGATGGACAGAGGGAGGGAGGTGAATTTGCTCTCTGCGGATTAGGTTTTGGAAAGAAGGTGGAAAGAGGAAATTGCATTTCGTCCGTTTTGTCTCTTTCCTATCCCCTTTTTTTTTAAATCTAAATTAAGGAAAAATATTGATAGAAATCATTGTTTGCAGTATCCATTTTATACATATCATGTGTCTTCATCCAGACCGTCTATTTTTTAAAGTGAGAAAAAAATAAAAGGATGAGAAGAAATCACATAGTGAGGGCAAAGTGTGCACTCACAATAGTAGCTTCTCTCTAGCATTGCTCCTAAATTAAATGCCAAGTGGCAAGGCTACATCATTCGGTAGAACTCTTCGGTTGCAAATCCCCGGTGTCCGTAGCTTTGCCTCTTAAGAGCATTAGCATTGAATTGGTTAAATGCATCTTTAAATTTTAATCAATATCACACTTTTTTATATTTGCATATTCTATTTAAATTCAATCTCCATATTGGATTAACTATTTACTCTCTCTATAATATTAAAATATTATTAAATTAATAATTTTGTTATTTAATTTTTTTATATCACATTTTATAATTCTACCAATTTAATATTAATAATAATTATATTCTAATTAAATTAATATTAAAAAAATTATATTTTTAAAAGTCATTTAATACTAATAACAAAAAATATTTGATTAAACTCATCAAAAATTCTATCTAAATTTCTTAATTACAAATCAAATAATATTTTTATTGAAGTGAGAAATTAATATTTTAATATTTGTTTGGAGTGAGAAATTATTATTTAAACTTTCGGTGAATCAATTTAGTTCTTTAAATTTGACTAATCATTGTAGCTAACATTTAAATTATTTTAGAGATGCCCAATCCAATGTGGGGACTTTTTAACACATATTATCTAAAATTTGGCCAATTTTTAGTTTTGACCAAGCCAATACTAGTGTCCTAAGCATGAAGGTGAGGTTTAAAAAGAAAAAATTAAAAATAATAATTTTATCATTCTTTCACTATTTTTTTAATTTTTTAATTTTTTTTTATAAAATAGTAAGAAAGTAACTATTAATAAAATTATATATTTTTTAATTTTTTTAATAATTAAAAATATTTAAAAATAATAATAAAAAAATATAATAAAATAGTAATAAAAAATTATAAATCTATCATTAAAAAAAAAATAGGCCGTTGACATGGAAAATTTTTATGGCGGGTTGTTAATATTTTTAGTTTTCCTTTTAATTTTACCCTGAAATTCGTGCTTTATATTGACAAATCCCGAGCCCTGCAACAATTTGTGGGGTCACGGACTCACGAACATGAAGCCGCCACCTACATGTGAGTGGTCAAAATGTCCAACTAATATTTATCATTGCTCGCAACTCGATTTTAGATAAAGAAATTATTTTTGCAGTTTTTAATTAATATGAAAATTAATATATATATTTTTAATGATAAATCCCATCTTATTTTACGTACACACTCTAAGTCTATCTAACATATAACGAATTTCTACAATTTTCCAATTAAATGCTTTGTATAATTTGAAGAAATATAGACGATATTATATATATATATAGGCTGAATTAAAATTTAATATTGTGAAGCACTGTGCTTAAAAGATAAAGAATTTTAATCCATGCAATGGTATGATGCTCCAATCACAGTTTTTACACAGTCGAATATTCTAAAATCGGACTTTCATTCGAAAGAATATTCATTTCCAATATCTCATTTTTCTGTGAAAAGTCGTAACAAAGCTTGGGCTTCGGAACTCACTCACTTTTGTTTTTTGAAATTTTAATAAATAAATGGGAAAAAGGCCCAAATATTGATATATTGCAACGCTATTGTGTGTGAAGAATAGTCGTCTTCGCGGTCCATATCAAAAAAAAAAATTTGGAATTTTGAAGAATGGTCAGTGCTTCTAGTAGCCCATATCATCCAAATTTGGCATCCGGCTCGCAGGTTTGTGTTTCTCGTCTTGATGATCCACAACGACTGCCTCAGTTGTTGTCAGTAGCAACGACACGCTGTAAAACAGCAAGCAGCAGCACATTGTTAGTTTAAGAAGAATGAAAACATTAGCCAGATATTGGCATCGTTTGTTCATATGTTCTTCACCTGGCAGCATCTACCAGAGCCGTTCTAACCACTTTGAGAGGATCTATTATTGCCTGCTCCACCATGTTGACATATTCACCTGTTTTGCACAAGGACACCATTATTCACTTTAAAGTAGCTGGGAAAGATTATATAAACAGCTTCAAATAACCAAACTTTATGTTGTCCAAAATGTTACATGACTTCACTATGGAAAATAGAAGAGATAAGATCCAAGCGCAATAAATTAGATAATTCAAACTTTGAAATGATAATTATCCATATCAAACTTTTCGAAATTTGCATTTTTCGTTATTTGATAGAAAATTAGTCGACTCGGCCGGTATAAAACTTGTTCCACTGTGGCACTCAATGTCAATGATAGACCAAAAATACCACAATAGATAGGTTTGCATATAATTGAAGCCCAACACCAATCAAAAAGTATTATAAAGATTACCGTGACACCTAAATCTTGTAACAACTAAAAGACCAACCTTTAGCAGCATCAAACCCAAAATTACGATCATCTTGTTCCAACAATTTGCCAATAACAACAGCACCATCAAAACCAGCATTTGAGGCTATTGTGAATGTAGGTGCCTATAGCAAAGTAAGATGTCCACCGTCACTAAAAATTCGACCGCAAATAAACAGTCAGGTAATTGCAGGCTAAGCAAATTCAACAAAGAAAACCTTAAGAGCATCCTGGATTATCTTTATCCCTCTCTTCTGGTCTTCATTTTCAGTTTGAAGGTTCTCCAAAACTTTTCCAGCATATAAGAGGGCAACACCACCACCTAATGATAGCAACCAAGTTAAAATTGTTCTTAAAGAGGTTTACATATGTATAACCTAGATGAATCACAAAAGAAAATTACCTACCTGGCACAATACCCTCTTCCACAGCCGCTCTTGTAGCATTTAAAGCATCGGTTACCCTATCTTTTCTTTCTCCAACTTCTGCCTCACTAGCCCCTCCAACCTGACAGATTAGTTGCATATCAGAGCAATCACTTCCCACAATGCAGCAAGCCAGAAAGGTGAATAACATACCTTGAAAACAGCCACACCACCAGATAGCTTTGATAGCCTTTCCTGTGCTTTCTCCTTGTCAAACGTGGCAGTACTCTTATCAATAGCTGTTCTCAGCTGAAAAACATAATATAGCATCAGCAGTTGTTATCAGTGTTCTCTTTGTTCATTATTTTTATCTTTTAGAGTCCAGGTTAAGGTAATCTCATTCAAATAACTTCAAAATCCAATTGGTCTCTTTTCCAACTAACAAGAATGTATATATTTTTTTCTTTTTGATAAGCAATGCAATTTTATTAAAGAAAGTTTGAGAAAAGAAAATGTAAAATTAAAAAACAGAAGCCTCCTGCATACTTGCTCACATCTTTCTTCAATCAGCTTCTTATCTCCGCCCCCGTGTAGAATTATTGTGTCATCAAGAGAGACAGTAACCTGTTATTTGAAATAAAAGTGAGTCTTGTCCCAAAGAAATTCAAATATAGCAAAGGAGCACACCCTGCACAAAAACAGAAACCTTTTTTGCAGTACCCAGCATTTCAAATTGGACTTTGCCAAGGGTTAAACCACGGTCTTCAGTAATGACCTGTACGATAAACATGTCTTAGCAAAACAGAAAAAAAATAAGATGGACATACGTATTGATCTAGTTTAGCATATATTATATATAAAGGTGGCGTGAAAGATTGCATAACCTCTCCCCCAGTAAGAATGGCAAGATCATCTAAATTTGCTCTTCTATTTTCTCCAAAACCTGGAGCTTTAATGGCACAAACCTAAACACATGAAATTAAACTAGTGAAAATAATAAAAGTTGAAACTAGAGCAAGCAGAATCAATGCCACAATATCTTGCTGATAAAGGGGAAAAACAAACAATACAATTAAAGTAGTATCAGACACTATGAATCCCTGATATGAAACAAAGAAGCACGCACCAAACATAGTAGAGAACTAATGTTTTATGTATGGAGAAGTTGATAACTAATGAATATCAATAAATAAAACATTGATTAGACATCATAAATCTAAGCAAACATAAAATGTTTGTAGTTAATTACAAGAAAATATAGACAATCATCAAGCCGCTGATAAGATTTTCAAGAAACATATCATTTGATGGAATTTTGAAGATAGGCCTGGAGACTATTGCAGGGCTTGAATTATAAGCATTATTTACTAAGGAGATCGTCTCAAGGTATGATGGCAATGACGACAATAACAATCTCCGAATAAGATCCGAAGTCCTCTGGGCCTCTAGAAATTTTGGTAGTCAATTTTTATTTCTTGAACTCAAGCGCACCTTTATTTTTTTGGCACATCCCAGCACATAAGAGTCTCTTTTTAACGCAAATGTTTTTTATACAAGAAGAGAATGCATATATTGAGCATGACACATCACTACCAATAATCATGTAGCCCCCCAAGGAACCACACACACATAGCAACACATATATATCTCATAAGGATTTCACCATCAATGCAATCCATAGGCGCTTACATATCTCTGGCATTACACCTCATAAAGTAACTTCAAAGTAAAGCCAACTAATCACCTTGAGCCCAGCACGATGCTTGTTGAGTATAAGCATAGCCAGTGCCTCACTATCAACATCCTCAGCCACAATAAGAAGTGCTCTATTTTTCTGTTTGGAATTGAATAGCAACAAAATGAAGTAATAAGAAACCTTTCTGTGAGTTCTTTTTCTTTTTTAACTCTCATCTGTGAAAAGAAACCACCAGGAATATGTTAATTACCTGTACTGCAGGCTCCAATATTCTCAGAAGTGAATTCATGTCTGAAATTTTCTTGTCATAGATGAGGATTAGTGGGTTCTCTAGTTCCTACAAATATGCAATCAACATATTTTTATGTTGTACGTCAAAATAAATCAATTTTGCCACATCAGAGAAAAGGATTCCATAAGATGTGCAACAGGTGCAACTAGGAAAAAGTAACAGATGTAAAGCAAAGATGAAAATTCAAGGACAGCGGCAGAGGCAAAAATCAAAGGGCTTCCAAATACTTTTTTTATTTTATTGGCACCGGGACTCCAAGAAGAAACACCCGACTAATCCCAGGGGTGCATAGGCCCTTGGCAAAGGGCCACCAAATACTAACTAATAACATCGTAAAAATAGCAGAAACTTCATGTCAAATTATAGGGTCAAGTGAATAGTCTATGAACAAATTGAATATATAGAAATATTTGCATCTAAGCTGCTCAGGAAAAAAGTAAAAGAATGAATAAAAACAAAAGCAACACATGCTTAATATGGGCAAACTTTTATTATGGTAAAATGTGATGAGAAATGCACTATTTGAAGTACTAATATACTGGCAACAAGAATACAGATCTTGACTTACACATTTCTGGGTCTTCTGATCAGTCACAAAATAAGGAGATATGTAGCCTCTGGCTAGCTTCATTCCTTCCACCACTTCCAACTCATTATCCAAAGTATTCCCATCCTGTAAAAATTGGAAATTGTAACAAAGTAATATCGATCTGTATCAAACTCAATGATCATAAATATCAGCAGAAAAAGGGATGCTCACCGCAACAGTAATGACCCCTTCCTTTCCAACTTTCTCCATTGCTCTTGCTATCAAATCCCCAATCTCATATTCACCATTTGCGGAAATAGTAGCAACCTAACACAGGAGCATACAAATAAAAAGTAAACTTAGCAAGCGAAATTAACATTATTCATATTACAAACACCAGTGATTACTCATAAATGCTTTATTCTAATAATTGATATGCTTGGCATGAATGCAAAACGTCTAAATGCCCTTATTTTTAGGCTAGATTTTAAACATCAGCTTCCACTAAATGTGCATGAAGTCAATTTCCATTCCTTAGAAGTACTGAACAGATTTTATTCCACTAGAGAATCAACTAATCCTGCTTCCCAGATGAGAATAAAAATAAATTCTAGGAAACATAAATTGACCCTGCGTTTTTACCAAATAAATTTACATGGAGAGATTACTTTCTCTCAAAAATCCATCACCTGTTTAATTTCTTCTGGTGTGCTTATCATCAATGCTTTGCTTTTCAGATCAGATATAACAGTATCAACGGCCATATTGATACCACTACGCAAATCCATCACATTCACACCAGCAGCTATTGACTTGCAACCTTCCATGAGTATTGCCTGAGTTAGGACAGTTGCACATGTAGTACCTGTAACCAGATGAGACTCGTATTGAAAAGAACTAAAAAACATCTAATTAGAAGTTTGATTTCAAATAGTGCAGACTAGAGAAACAAGAAGGAACTACCATCTCCAGCAGCAGTATTAGTAGCACTTGCAACCTGCTTTACAAGATCTGCGCCAACATTTTTGGCCTTTTCCTTGAAGCTGATACTTTTGGCAACAGTGACACCATCCTTCGTCACTTTGGGATCTCCAGGACTTTTTTCAATTATCACATTGCGACCCTGAATCAACCAACCAGAACAATAATAACAAGGGACAAGCAAGATCAACGTCATTTACATATGAACTATTCTTACTTTCATTAGATTAGGCACATGGTTTAAGACACAAGCTAGTCTAATGAGGTGGGAATTCAGCCTTGACATTGAGGTATAAGCCTTACATAATTCTAACTTCTGATTAGATATATACATCTAAGCAAGCCCCCGTGTGCACACACACATCTATTAAAAACAGAAGACACTGTTGAGCTATCGAAGATCTATTAACCACTGCCAAGGTCAGAATTGACATTTTAGAAAGAATGGCCAACGTTTTAAACAAGTTGGGAAAATTTGCAGAGACAAATAGAAGTCCGGTGATGTCAGCTGCACATCAGCACATGCTTTTTCAAAATTTTCTTTGAACGGAACATGTGCATCCATTTTAGCATATTACTGGCATATGAAATATATTATGGTGTTTCATGTGCTTGTTTTAAATGTGTAGCATTTCCAACAGTCAGCAGAATTATTAACGAGAGGGTGCCATAATAAACAAGTCCTACATAGAAAAACAACCAATAGTTTCAGCCTTAACTTGTCACCATGATTGCATGGTTTCAAAGTAATGCCAATACATCATAGACGTTATCTTCCAGTGAGTATTTCAAAGAAATCAAGCTTGAGACTACAGAAGAAAAATGCTTATGTTCCAAAAAATAGAGCCTTTCTTTCCCTCAACGCACAATTGAACTATTTTCTTTTAGTATGTAGTTATGTACGAGGAAAAGGAAGAAAAATAATATCAACAAAAAAAAGTTCTTTCCACAATTGAAAACTTTAGCTCAACAACAAAAGGGTACGTTACTAAAGAAGTAAAACAAGTGCCTGCTGTGTATGTCGTTTATCTAATACGTCTCCAACAAATTATAAAAATGACAAAAAATGGAAATATAAAATATTTAAGATAATACCTTTGGTCCCATTGTGACTTTAACAGCTTCTGCGACCTCGGAAACCCCCTGCAGCATTGCTGCCCGAGCCCCGACTCCAAACTTGATGGCTTTCGCCCCATAATTTCTGCTGCATATGACTCTGTTACACACCTTTCCAACCCAAATCATCAACCAAGATGTACATAAGGTTAATCCATATCCACCAAAACATCATAGGAATATTAAACAAATCGTAATCGGTAGACTTTGTAAGCGTTTAGTTACTGAGAAATGCAAGGAAAAAAAACAACAAATAAAAATCCCAACCTGAAATGTTATGACTACGGAATATGAAAATTTACAGGAAACTGAATTGACATAGAACATCAAATTCGTATGCTTTCATTTCGCAAGGTTTCCCCGCAACCAAACGGAGGGTTAATAAAAATGAAAATCGAGGAAAATAAAGCAAAATTGCAATGAATCAGAGACAAAATGGTAGTAGTCCCTTACTAATTTTCTTGAAGTGCGTGAGGTGATCGTTGAAGCTACTTTCGAAACTATTCGATGCATTGAGAGAGAGAGAGAGAGAGAGAGAGAGAGTTTGAACTTTACAGAGCAGAGGTTTTGGTAGGGTTTGGCTCTGGGTTTTAGGATTGAGGAATGGCTTAATTCTAGTGGATGGTCTGGAAGAATCTGGATTGTCCGTATGAGGTGGGCCCCAATGAAGATTGACTCGCATATGTTTTGACGGTCCTGATCCTCTTAAGCCGTGTATGCACTGCAGGAAAGTGTGGCTCGTTCTTGGGACATGCTTTTGGATCATCAGGCCCAATAATGAAGCCCCATATTTGTGTACATTTTTTCAGTCTAAAATGGGTCAGTTAGGATCGCTTCCATCGGTATAAATATAACTATTCCCATTTATTTGTATGGTTGAAATTGATGATCTAAACGATCGTCCTTAAAAGTTTTATTGTTTTGCTTTTATCATCAATCATCAATCGAGTTTATGATAACTACAACTATAAACTTGATGGGTATTGTGAAAACATCTATGACAAACAAGTAAAAAAGAAAACACAAGCAAATCAATCACACGATACAAATTTAACATAATTTGATAACATGTTTACATTCACAGAGCTGCAAAGGATTTTATTATGCTAAAACATCACAAAATATACTTTAAGGTGAAATCTCACTATTTTAAAGACTCAGGGATATTAAATTGTTCATTAAATACATATTTATAGTGTCACTTGACGTAAACTCTAATTCTCAATTTTCTGCATTATTCGCTCGAGAAGCATGTCAAACACATCTCGAGTGAAATCTTTGTCTGATGTTCGCTCAAGTTACTTGTTAAGCCAAAGTCAAGCAAACTTTCTACATATCAACCCAAGCCTACACTCTATGATCCAAACCTCATTAAAAGTTTGAAAAAAACACATAACGCATCATTGTCGGATTAGTTATCAAATTGGACCTACGCACCAACAAAGCCAAGCTCCACAACCCCAACAATAGGAGTTCGTCTTCTAAAAAAATCATAACGCATTATTGTCGAGTCGAGTCATCAAATCAGACCGACACACTAATAAAATCAAGCTCCACAAATCCACTAATAAGAGCCTAATAACAAGGTTTTGTCATGATAAGGAGAATTAAAGTACAAAGATCTGATCTCCAAATATTAATTATGAGAGACTAAGCGGATGTCATCGAGTATAAACATTACTCCTACACCATGATAAATTATAAACATTACAAAATAAACTTCGTAATTAAAACATTACCAACCAAAAATATGCCAAGTATTTATCATTTTCCTAGCTGCATATAATCCACATTAGTATTGGCGATGTACAAGCCAACCAAAAAGAGCCTTGAAACTATCTTAATAGAGAAGGCTTCTTTTTAATTAATCTCATTCACCATCCAAAACCAAGATCTCACAATTACTATTTGCTAATCATTGGTTAATCTCCTCCCCTACTTATGACATGCATAGATTGCCAAGAAGAAATCCAAAAATTATCAGCATATATCTTCTTTTAAGTAGTGATTGGTTATAAAAGCAAATTATCTTTGCGATAATTCTGACAGCTACCTTGTATGCTTCGTAATGACACGTGGTTTGCCCAAATTAACTATAAAGAAATTTCATAAAAGTAAATGTACAAGTTAACGTGGCTTAATATAATATGTTAAATTATGAATGAACTTTTATTATAAAGTTAATCTAATATATTATATGAAATCATGTCCATCTTTTTATCATTATAACATGATTTTTCTTAAAGAAAAACATGACTACCGCTAGTGGTCCCAAATTCAGCAATCATAGTCGGAACTTATATTCTCATTTCCACTAGTATCAGCAATTACCAATAATAGCACACTTTATCAATCTACCATGTTTTAGATAAGAATAGGGCTGATTTGGATTCATAAATGAGATAAGATGGTTTTAAATGAAATATAAAAATTGAAAAAAATATTGTTACAATATTATTTTTTAATATTATTATTATTTTGAGATTTGAAAATATTGAATTGAGATTTAAAAAAATTAAATTATTTATTATATTTTATGTAAAAATTTAAAAAAATTATAATAATAAAATTAGATAAAATGAGATATTTTTCGAATATAAGCTGGTGTAAGGCGAGAAAAACACATTTGAGCGGTGCATATATCAATAAATAAAAAATAAAAATTGAAATTCATGCCATCCACATATGTTCATTCATATGAAGACTTGAAAGCTACCAGCCTACCAGTTCGGCTATGGATTCTATTAGTATCACGCAAAAGCCCTGGAGCCATTTGCTACAATAAATGGGACCGCGTCCTTAATTTCCTCCCGAACGTGCATGCCTAATACGCTGCGTTTTATGACAACTTATTTTGAAGGTTCTCTAAAATATATGGAAAATTCTATATAACATACTACCATCTCACTTTCATCCCACTAAATATGATGTGGCATATTTATCACCATTAAATTATCATTTATTGCATGATTCTTTATCATTTAATGGTGATAAATATGTCACATACTACTTAGTATGATCAAAATAGGATGAGAGTGTGGTGTATAGTATTACTCAATATATATATTTAATAACAATGCTAAAGAGGGGATGTCGCGTCCGCAGTCTATTGTCTAATGAGAGTTGCAGTGTGCAAAGGAAGAAGAAGGGGGTTTATTAAACCTAATTGGTTTAATACAAAACGACGCCATATGGCTTAAAGCCAAACGAAGCCGTTCTATATGTATTTTTTTAAATTTCTCTTTGGAAAAATGATGTGGTTTCACTCATTTAAGTGAAACGACGTCGTTTTATATACATAATTTTTTTTTAAAAGACCAGTTTGGCCGATTCAGCAGTTTCTCAGGGGTTCAAACTGATATCGCCAAACCGCCGATATCGGTTTTTTCTCAAATCCTCTTGCCTGCCGACACGTTCCTTGTCGGTTCCGTGCACTAGCGATCGATCTAATCAGTTCCTGACTGATTCTGGCCATTCTTGTACACCCGTAGTTGAGTCAAACTCAACTCATCTTAAATCAATTATTAATATGACTCGTCATTTTTTTAATTTTTCATAAAAAAATTAAATCTATTTCAACCTACTGTACACATTTCAACCTAAAAATCTTAAAGAGTTAAACTCATCATCTCAATAAGATCAACAAAATATTATTATTCACAACTCAATATCCAAACGCAACCTATAATGCTTAGAGTTTGTGACAAAATTCTAAGACTAGAAGGATAGAAAAATAGATAATTTATCAGATAATTATAAATGTTATATGTTATACTTCAAATGTTTAACTATCTCTCTGACCCTCTACTTATAATTTAATATAAATATATGTACACATAAAGTAATATAGAATGAACGAGAGGCGAGATGCTCTTGCTTGGCTTGTATATATGATATATCCACATGCAATCCTCAAAAACCTCCAAAAGAATAATCAATGCCTCCCGTTATTTTCAACAATAAAGTTTTTTGTTTTTATTTTTATTTTGTTCATGTGACAATATTTTCAGGGCCTACTGCAAACGCACACAATCAGAACAATAATTGGAAGTACTCTACTCATGAAGCCCCTCACCGACACAGCAAAATTGAAAGAAAAAAATATTTTCAATAGTCATTATTTACCACTCCACACTTTATAAAAAATATTTTTATATCCTATAAAAAATATCTATATACTTTATAAAAAAATTATAAATATAAAATATGAACGTAATCAATAGTAACTGATGTATAGCATTCCTCAAATTAAAATAGATGAGGCATGCACCAGTACCGGGATGACGAGTCCATTGAGTGATTGAACAACAGTTGACATTAACAATATCAAAAATCAACGACTTTTGCATCCGTGCAAAGGAAGCTAGCTAGGGACATTGTTACCAGATTAGATTCCCAAGTAAAATGTCTTTTTTTTTTAATCCTAAGAGAGATAAACATAGTGTCGTGACTCGTGACTATTTTATAATTTATAGTATTTAAGATATTTTAATCATTATTATCCCGATTGATTATAAGCTAAGGGAACTACCCCCAATTACCTACCTATAATTGTTGGTGTGGTTGACATGATATACAACGTGTTAAGATTTCATTATCCAACTCATCATAATTGATGTACATCATAATATGAAGGACAAAATATGGATGATAACATATAAATACATGTTATAATATTTATTAATTATTTAATATTGTTGGAATATGCAATAAAATATACTTAATTCCAAGTATGGATATTATTTATTTGAAAATTCATATTCTCAAGCCTATGTGTAAAGCGCACATAGTAAAATACTTATATGAATTAATTAATTAATTTGAAAGATAAATTTAAAATTTTAAATCTTATAAATTATCAAATTATATTATTTAAATGATGTGGATGCATGTCCGATCTACGCACCGACTTGATAATAGAATAACTCATATCTATTTAGTTGAAAGCGCTTCAGAGTACCATTTCAAGCTTTAATCCCATCACTTGTCAATCTAAACATTATAAAAAAAAAAAAATCATAAATCATAAAACCACGCAATATTATTCATTTAAGTTAGTGAAATTGAGAAAATATTAATTTAAAATTTATATAGATAACAATATTAGACCTTATATTCAGGAGCCATGCAGTAAATTATTAACTGTTCAGATAAAATACGTACCTGATCCTAATTCAATTCCACGAGAAAACGAATGAATACAAACATTGACGTTTGAGCATTTTTACCAACTTGTTATGTATTTATTCTCCTGATCCTATGCTCCCTGATCACATTTATATATAATATATGTATATATATTCTTTTTTGTGTAAATTAATATCACAATATTTGCTTGCTGTAACGTACGTCTTACCAGTGGACCGAAATATATACGCGTAATAACATGCAAATCAGATATATACAGCTCAAATAAATGTAAATCAATATTGTTAAAACAAACACCATCTAATCAAGAGATCACGTAGAAAGTGTGAACATGTAAGATCGATTCTCCAAGTATTATTAAACAATATTCAAAAACAGACTTTTTGAGGGAAAAAATGTCTCTCCTAATACAATCAACTCCCCAATCTTTCTTCCATATTTTACATGATCACAAGGGAAAAAAATAAAAGTAAGACAAGAATAATAGAAAATTATAAAAAACAAAAAAATTCACACCTTCTTGTTCTCTCCCTTGCTGCCCTTAGAAAGTCCATTTCCAGATCTTGATTCTGACATCAACCTCACACTTGGTGTTTGAAGTGGAAGCTGTCACTGCCGTCTTCCCAGTAGGAACAGTAGCTTTAATGCCATCACAAGAAACTCTGATTCCAATCTTTGGAGAATTGAACCCTCCCATCTTGGCCTTGACTTTCGTGTCAAGCTCTATCTTCAAGGACAGACTGTTCTTACTCTTCACGTCGGCCTTTAAAGTAGAAGCAGAATCACTGTCCAGCTGCCTGCCACTGCTCGTAATGGCAGACTTCAACAGGGTCGTGTTCTTTTTGCCATGCACGAAGGAGGGTACAGTTCCCTCGCCGATATCTATATCGTTGGATAGTATAGAGATGGCAATGGGGTCGTAGGTGTAGACGAGCTTCTTGTTAGGGTTCTTGGCGGCGATGCTGAGGTCGAACTTTGAGTTGAGAGTGGAAGAGGAGGTGACGTTGAGGTAGGAGACTTTGAGGCTGGTGACCGAGAAAGACGGGCGGTGGGGGCGGTAGACGACGTAGAAGATAGCGCCAGCGATAGCGACGAGGAGGATGAGAAAGAAGAAGGTGAGGGTGAGCCAGAGGCAGCAGGAGCACCAGCAGCTACGGCCGTGGCGACGGCGGTGGTGGGGTTGGGGGCGGTAGGCGGGACGCGTGGCGCCGTAGAGTTGTGACTTGGTGGCAGGGAAGGTGCCGTTGGGGGCGGGAGCAGCACCGTTGGTGGCGGGCTTGGAAGAGGGATAGACCCTGTCTGTCATGGTGCGCGTACGCGTGTCTGCGTCACAGATACAGAGAGAAGGGAATGAGGAAGAGAAAGGTGGTTAATTTGCTGGGGTATTTAAGGGAAGAGTAAAGCTGTTTGCTTTGGTGATAAAGAGGAAAAGGAAACTGGAAAAGGGGTGTAAGAGTGCAAGTGAGAGAGGGCTTCTTTTGAAGCCAAGAAAGCAAAGACAGGTGTTTGTTTTGGTTCTGAGCGGAACAAATAAAGGAAATGGTGAGATGTGTCTGTTTTGGTTGAGAGAGAGAGAGAGAGAGAGAGAGAATTGCTTGTTTTGGACTCAAGATATTTTAGAAGTTAAGAAGCGTGTTTTGGTCAGAGAGAAGGAGAAGGTGGGGGTCGAGAGGATTGGAACTCGGGGGGGATCTGAACTGTGATGAGGTGATGAATGGGGATGGAGGGTGAAATGGCAAGAGAGAGAGACAGCAACATCATAACCACGGCCAAAAACTACTCCCACTTCCTAATTGGAGCGTTGTAAACACTCTCTGTGTACTATAGACCATTCTCTAAATTTAAATTTTATTTTTCTCACGTGTTCACGTGGAATATTTTCCATTATCATCCCTAATCAATAATATTTATTTCGGAAATATTATTTTGAGAAAAAAATTATATATATTTTTCTATTTTTACTCAAAAATAGGATGACGAGGTGGTAGATTTTAGAAAAAGAAAATCTACTATTAATTTTATAATAATAATTTTTTTATCTTTAATTTTATTTATTTATATAATATATTTTAAGTGATTTCTTATATTCACTTAAATAATTACTTAAAGCATGCCATCTAGCAACAACTAGATGACATTTTAAATGATAAAATTTAAAATAAAAAGTATTATAATTTTGAACTTTAGAAATACAAAGGCATGAGATTAATATAATTAAGTTTTTTGAGCTGTCTATCTTGATTCTTGGTTTTGATGGATAAAAGAAAATAATATTTAGATTTTAGTGATTAAATGAGAAGAATCTTGTATGAGAAAGTGAAAAAAAGAAGAGAATTCAGGTGCGAAAAATTGAAAATAATTATTATATTATCAAATCAGTGTGCAGAGTACACAATTCACATCACTTAAATAATAATATTTGATTCATAAGATTCAAAACTTAAGATTTATATGCATAATCTATATCACATAAATACTTTACTAGACGTCCTCTATAAAAGTCTTTTAAAATTTTCTTTTGAAAAATAACTCCTTCCACATGTTAGTATAGCCTCTTGGTATGATATTCCCACGATAAGGAAGGTGGACCAAACGCGCCGAGGTGAAAGTGGACCTACTATCTGATCTCAACCAACACGCAGATGGCTCCGCCACACCTGCTTTGGAACGACCTATCTATATTGTGGAAGTTATATTCATTGTGAAGTGGAGGCCCATGTTCTCTCATGTGCCAGATCTGATTACCTAAATTCCAAGTCTCCCTTCACATAAATTTCGGTCGTTTAAAATACACCACCCCCGAAAAATAAATACGTAAAAAATATCAACTGGTTAAGGTTTGAAATATCGATCCTGCAATATCACATCATGGATCAACAACTCCAAAAGGGAAAAAAATTAGGTCTAGCTTCAATCTCTCTCTCTCTTCCCATGTACGTAGTAATCATTGACAGGATTGAAGTCAAGAATCCAGCAAATTAATTCCTTGCCTTCCAATTGCTTAACACCAAAGTTTTTTTTCTTAAAAAATAATAATTCCAGACTGGCAATGCTGTGTTTTTAATTCATAAATTAATTGGTCAAGTTATAAATAGTCTTTTACCCCAAAAAAATGAGTTTTTCCTTTTATATATAATATATTTAACTCTGCCAATATTTTCCATTTTATTTTATGGCCCATAATTTTTCAATGTATATAACTTCAAGAAAATGATAGGATTACTACTTTCTTACTAATCATTTGTTATTATTTTTTTATTAATTTTTTATTTTACATAATGGTTAAGGAAGTGATTATTAGTAAAATTATATATTTTTAAAATTTTTTCCTAATGATTAAAAATATTAAAAAAATACTTTAAAAAAAATAATAAAAAAATAAAAAATTTTAAATATAGTATAAATAGTAAATAAGTAGTAAATTGAGGGGAAGTGTATCATTACCCATAACCTCATGACTTAAATCAGATATCGATCCAGAAAAGTTATAATATGATGAGGATAATAATGATGATGATGATGCTCGACTCAATCTTTTCACATGACCGATCTTCATCATGACTTTGTGTTCCTTAGTTACAAAATCATGATGGCCGGCATGGTTATATTGGTGTTCTTACGTGCAGGCGGCATGCAGTTTGGATTAATAATTTGGACAGATAGATTAAAAAAACAATGAACGCGTGATGATGAGGGTTTAGGTGATATAATCATGCATGTAACTAGTACAGGGTCCCTTTTCGTTCTCAAAATAATCATCCTCAACCCTCTTAAAATTAAGCACGTATCCAACATAAGTCAAATAGTGAAATAATGGATAAAAACTATCTTGTGATGACTGCAAGGAAATAAGCAGTCAACTCATGTGTTTTCTTCTCAGAATTTTGTGAACTAGTTGACGTAGATAGCAATGGAGATCGCGAGGGTTGGAGGTAGCCAGGTGTGCTGCGTATTCAAATCTTGCAAAGGTAAGCGAAATCGAGTAATCACGTGAGAGGTGTATATGTATGGTAGTGAACTAAGTGTTAACGCCCGAAATGTCGAAATCTGGAAGAAGAGAAAGATTCATTTCCAGACACGCTGAGGTGAGCTGGGCCTCAATTGGTGATGTGTGGAGCTTCCGGCGATGATCTGGTGCATCTGTACAGTGTTCGTGTGTATGTCCATGGCGATAAACAATATTTAAATACAGAGAAAATAAGGAGAGATTGAAATACAGATTTACGTGGTTCGGGACTAGACCTATGTCCATGGGATTTGAAGATGGGAGATTCAACTAAAATATGCTTATTTACAGTCTCTCGTAGCCTCTTATTTCTCACTGTAAATGAAAGCTAGAAATCTACTTGTTGGAGAAGATATTCTCTCTAGAGCTCCCATTCTAAAGTTGAAGAAGAAGTCAAAGCCCAAAGAAAAGTCGAAAGTCCCCCAAACCATAGGTTGTTTGTCCCTTTTATCTAACCCTCTTATTGCGTGCCCCTTGGTAGTGGTGATGGATGTCTGCTTGGCGTGTATGGCCCCCTTTCCATTTCCAACTTTCTCATGACACCTCCCTTTCTCCTGACACGCTCACCCCTTAGTCACTTCTTGTCCTCTTTCCCTCTCTCTTTCTTTATCTTCTAGGGATGACCCTCTTTGATGGGCTGGGTCTTGAAAATCATTTTGGGCCTAGTGTATTTTACCCCTTCATAGTTGCTCACAATTCTTAATGGAAATGTAAGAAGGCATTGAGAATCTTCAAAGGTAAAATATGTAATCGACCTAATCCGCTTCAGTCCGTAGAGAAATAAATTTTAGGAGTTGGCCCTGGTCATCCGTTCCTCTCTCATTAAGCAGTAAGATTTTCAAGCGCGGGATTAGACGAGAGATGGGCTCAATTGCGTAAGATGCAAAAAATAAGACACGAGTACATCTTGGCGAGATAAGTGGGACGTTGGCTTGACCGCTTGGAGTGCGTAAGAAAGTTGGTCGGCTATGGTGAGGTAAGCGAGATGTAGGCTCGACCACACGGAACAGTGCGAGCACGTAGCTTGGCTATGGCGAGAGATGGGCTCGATCGCGTGAGATGTGTATGAAAGTTGGCCATGCATTCATGTGACTTGCCCTCCTATTCGAACGCCTGAGAGGTCAGGCGCAAAACCCGTCCTGGGGAGATAAGTAGGAGGTAAGCTCAACCGCATAAGATGTGCATGAAAGTTAGCTGCGCAATTAAGTGACTTGCCTGCCTATTCAAACACCTAGGAGGCTAAGCGGTCCCTGACCTTTCCCGCATATTGACTTTTTATAAAAGTGGTAGTGGGCCGAGCAATTTGTAAGACTGGACTCACCCTAAATCTTGTCAAAAGGCGTACGTTCTTTCAGCGTCTTTGTTTTCGATGATGTTGGTGAACTTTCTTTTATCAATGTGAATTGTGATTAATATTAGAGTATGTCTGTTGTATCTCGCGCAAAGTGGTCAAAGATCCTGTCAACCCTCTGGGTCCATTTCAGGCAATTGTGGAGCTCAAAGACACATTAATTCCGAAGGCTCGTTCATGAAGGTAACCCTCTAGCAATAGTTATGGTACAAGTGCGAACACCCAGCGTTTATTGGTGGAGATGCTGTCTCAGAAGTAAAGTCGGGTAGTCGAAAGACTGAACCCATACTTCACTTTGAGGTAGGCTGGCCCGCCTTACGGTTGGACCTACCTGTTAACCCTCGCAAGAAGGTAAGTAGGAGATGCTGCAAAAGTCAAACCTATTAATGCAAATATTTTCCAATCACAAGTGCGAAATTCACAAATCTAAGTTGTCTTGCCAGGGTGCGGTGAAGGTCTGAGGCGCTATCCATTTGACGTTTTGTTGTCGAAGATACCGTTTTATTGTTGGAGATTCCATTGGTGGAAATTTTGTTGATGGAGATTTGTTGATAGAGATTTCATTGATGGAGATTCTGCCTTGGGATAGCTGAAGGCTAACCCGCACTCATTTGTAAGAGGGATAAAGTAGCCTTAGGCATTACACTCATCCTTTTTGCCTCGTGAAAAATTAAGTTGCTTATGGAGATTTCGTTGATGAAAATTTTATCTTCGGGTAGCTAAAGGCTAACTTGCACTCCTTCGCGAGAGGGATAGAGCAGCCTTAGGCATTACACCCATCGCTTTCGCCTAGCGGTGAGATAAGTTGTTGATGGAAATTTCATTGATTGAGATTCCGTTAGTGAAGATTCTGTTTTTGGGTAGCCGAAAGCTGACTTGCACTCCTCCGCGAAAGGGATATAGCAGCCTTAGTCCCTTCTTGTCCCCTTTGCCTCTCTCTTTATTTGTCTTCTAGTGGTGATCCATTTTGATAGATTGGGTCTTGAAATCATTTTGGGTTTGATGTATTTTACGCCCTCACGCTAAGGATAAATAAAAATAGAGTAATGATAGCCATACCACCGATTTATAAATTTTCTACAACTTTTTAATAAAATATTATTTTTTTTAATTTTATACACACCAAATTATCAAAATCAAAACTAAAATAAATGGGTAGTAATAGGCTATATTCACAGTTTATAGATAATTTTAAATATAATAATATTTTTTATTACATTTAAACCTATCAAATCAAAATTAAAAATCAAAATTAAATTTTAAATAATATTATTTTATAATATAATTATATAGAAATTATTATTTAGTTGTAACTTTATCATTCTCCTACTGGCCAAGGCATGCAATCATCCATGGAGCAAAAGTTTCAGGAGATCTAGTACTGTCATGCAATACGTGGAGGACTTGTACCCCTCCTGGGGTCGAGTACGTATAGAGCAGTCATGAGAGTAGCAGAGGAGGAAACGTGTGGATTCGGATTTCCTCCCGTTGAAAATGTCAATGTCATGGTTCCTACTGTACGTACAGCGAGCAACTTCATGTATATATATAATGCAAACTTATATATCAAATTAATGCCCTGATCTCTTTAATTATTATATATGAAAATATAGTATTTTGATGTCTGCATGCATGGTCTGGTTCTGCTCCATCTGGGGAAGAAGCTCCTCCTGATGAACTTCTTCTGGAATATCGATTCCAAATCATAGTTGTGACTTGTGATTGTACAAAAACATAAAATGAATCACGTACGTATATATGATTTTACCAGAGCTAGAGCTAGGGTATTAAAAAAAAACACTCGAGAAGGAATTAAGCAGAGATCACTGGAGCAGTAACGTTCTTGTTCCATGAGTTGTTCATCACTATTAACCGATGGTATCGAAGTTTCACTTTAACGTTGTTTGCTTATAATGCTTTCGATCTCTCTGACCTGTCTTTTTAGTCATGTGAGCGCGTGCACGTATGCATTGTTGGAACGTTAATGTTGTTATCGAAAACTAGAGAATTTAAAAGGGCATGACTCGCCTCTACGTCAATTATATATTGAAGTACTGGTAGTACTCAAACCCCACATTCTCATCTTCTTGGCCGTCTCCAACTGACTTTGTTTAACGTGGCAGAAACCTGTGAAGTTTTTTTTTTTTTTTTTTTTGTTTCTCGTTAAAACAACCCAAACTCCGTCGGTGGAGGGAGGCGCAAGGTCTCTGGCCTACTCCTCGAACCCCCCGACTTCTCCACGAGGCCTATCACCTAGGTGCCGGTTTTTGTTAGTTTTTCTTTTTCTTTTTCTTTTTAAAAGGTTGACGACAGATCTATGATCTTCAAGCTTCCACGAAGCTACGTGCATGTGGCCCCACCACGGTTTTCACGGAGAGTAATCTAGACTGCCGTGACTGTTGGGCACGTGTATTTTATTTTATTTTTTATTTTCATTTTTTTTAATATTTTAAAACATTTAAAAATAAATAAATAAACATATTAATATTTTAGTAATTACTTCATTAATTAGTAAATAAAAAAAATTAAACTCATAAACCATCAAAATAAATAATTGCGAGCGAAATGTCAATCTATCAGTACCGGACGTTACCACTGCATATTCAATTTCAGGTCGCTAGTGGCCCCACGCCTTGCATGAAAACCACGCGACGTTCCATTTCCACCACTCAAAGTCTCAAACACCTCAATCAGCCCTACCCCCATGTTCCCTAGCCCCAATCTCCCTATACGTTCAGACCATCTCCCCTCTTATTTTTCCATCCGCTAGTATAGTCGTGCGTGAGCCATTTTTAGGCCTTCTTTAGGTATTGAGTATCTCAAATATTTTTAAATATTTTTATTATTATTTTTTTACTATTTATTACTTTTCATCTATTTTTTATTATTATTTAATATTATATTATTATTTTTTTATTACTATTCACAAATATTTTTAAATATTTTTACTATCCAAACCAAATCTTAGTACTGTAGTTTTTTTCCGTAGCTAACAAATGGAGAAATATATATATAAATATATATATATAAAAAATTGGAAAAATATTAGAATTACTTAAAAAAATCATTTTTTTTAGAGATGAACTCAACTAATTTATTTCAAATAGAGCGCGTAAATCTTACACATTCTATTATTCTAAGACTGTATTAATATTACTTATTTTTCTTAAAATATTAACTGCAATCCTTAAAAATATGAGAAATATTTTAGTCACGAAGGTATTATACAATAACAATCTTATAAATTGATATGGTTTGATGTGATTCATCAGATTTTAAAATTATTTTTATTATAAAATAAATCTAACAAATAAAATAAAAATATGTCATTACTTTGTAGATATAACGGTAATCTAAAAATATATCTAATATTACTGTTTTACAAAATTCTAGATTGTTGCATCAGAGGACGATTTTCTTGGCACACGATCTACTATAAAAACTGAACCATTAATCTGACTCCAGTTCTCTTCATGAGTCTCCAGGTCTCTTTTCATTTTTATTGCGCTACTGTGGCATTGAGACCTCCATCCACTACTCTTTTGACAATTCTAAATTCGCCTATAAACAAACATATATTTTGAAGAGTAATTCTACATAGAAGTTATTGTAGCGGTGCACTCGTTGCACTCACTGCGTAGTTGCCGTTAGATCTTTTTTTTTTCTTTTTCCATCTTCTCTGTATGTGGTCTAAATGATGCCACATCATGTGTGTAAAATGACTTCTCTAAACAGTGATTTCTATCTATATTTATTCTATTTTGAAAGCCATGCACTGGCAGAATTTAGTGGGAAGGTGAGAGGGACAGCCCTTCAGAGTCCCAAGAAGATTAGGTATATATCATTTGATTTTGGTATAATACATTGAGCTGATGAAGCACCGGATAAAAGCATATATAATTTTAAGTTTTTAACCATTTTAATCAAGCCTTGAACTGGTACAACCATTGTAATTAGGGCTTGCTCTCCAAAAAAAATTCAAAAATAAAAAATAAAAAAAATCACCGACACATAGGAGGTGGGATTCATGCCCATGCCCGAGGGGCCACGGTGAGCACCATTGTCATTCTGTAAAGAAAAAGATGGTGTTCCCCAACAATGTATTCCAGAGCAACTACCAAATCTTTAGGGGCTTGTGGTCCTGGTGGGGACATTTTAATATAATTCATTTTATCTTATCTAATTAGTATAATTTTTTTAAATTTTTATATAAAATAAAATAAACAATTTAATTTTTTTAAATCTCAAGATAAAAATAATATTAAAAAAAATTTAATAATATTTTTTTTAATTTTTAACTTTAATTTCAACTATTTTATCTGTAAAAACAAATGAGATGTTTTAATCTTGACAATTCTCCATTATGGTTTTTATCATTGAGTTTTTATGAACACAAAGCACCTAACTTTAGCAATGCCATTTTGCATTTATTCTCAATTACACATCTCTCACGGCTGCATTAAATGATCAGACAGTCTAACCTTGCAGTACTTGTACCATGTAGGTTGAACACATTATGCATGTGGGGCATCATCATTGAAGGCATTCAAGCAGAATATCCAATATTGTGCCTACCATTCTCATAATTGCAATTTGATGTTAATAAAAGAGTGTTTCCAAACCGATAACAGATGTTGCAAACTCGGAATTCGAGTGCACAAAACATTCTCCGAACCGTCTCTTATAATCTAACACAATAGGAGAATCATAGCTTCAGTAGCCTCCAGTGACAGAGTCACCTCTGTTATGATTGGAAGTTTGACTTAACTCACGTAAAGCAATCAAGCAGTCTTAATACAGCAACATTTTTTTAATATCTTCATATATTCTTTGGAATAATCATTTTCTCAATTAACTGAAACGAAGCAAAAGCATTCTCATATTAAATAATGCACAGTATTTCATACTCTGTCATTCAATATTGGAACAGTTCCGACACACTCTCCTCCTTTGGAAATTTGTATCCCCACCAACCCTTTAACTCAAAACTCAAAAGTGTTCTACTCTAGTGTTGTGTGCCGCTTTTTGCTTGATCAGTTACTGTTCATGACCTTAATCGCCCATGTCATGCAAGACTGTATCATTAGAATGCTCAAAGATCTTCAAACTTCAGAGCTTAGTCCCCCAACAAAAGAATCACTTGCGTTCTTCCTACCTAACCCAGTCTTGTGCTTTCGCCCTACCGTCTTGTCATTACTTTGGTGGTACTATATGTGGGTCTGCTGTGGTAGTTTTAAAATCATCATAGTTGTTCCTTAAAGTTAGGCTCATGTTTTGCTTTTGGGTTTTGCTTCAGTATGCACTGCTTTCTCTTCATTTCCCTCTTCTCAGTTGGATGGTGGAGTTAGAGGTTTCAGATCTCGAAAATTGATCTCCAGTTTCTCTGGAAGTGAAATGGGGATGCAGCTGATTCTCCTGCTGACGAAAATATGTTTAACTCTCAGCGTTATGGAAATTCACGGATCTGCAGGTAATGGGTTTGGATTTTAGTGTCCTGAGCTGGTTTTTCATATCGAATTACGCTTGATCCATGTGTTTGTTTGACAGAGTTTGTGTGGATTCACAAATTTGAACTGAAACTTGGTTTCTCGGTTTTTTCTGATTACTATTTCTGAGATCAACAAGTAGAGGAAAGCTGACTCATGTTAGTACGGTTGTAAAACGTCCTAAAATTAATGCGAAACTGATACATTTCAAATTGGATGTAAATTGCTACAGTCAACAATCTGCATTTCATGATACTTGGTACGGGGCTTTCACATTCCCATAACTCGATTGTTGGGTTTATCACTTTATCTTGTTGGGTTTGGTGATCTGTAACTCTCGAGTGTCTGGTGGAAGTTAAAATATACGTATGAGATTGCCCACATGATGCATTAGTTGCATAAAACAACTTCTTGGTTTTAAAAAAAAATCCGGGTTCCTGAAAACGAATCCACCTTTGCTCAAGAAGTTTATGCAGACAGTAGACTAAGGCAGAGCTGTGTTTAAAAAAGGGGGTTGGGGATTTAGATTGTTTGTTTTCACAATCATTCTCATCTCATCGTTACAATTTTATCAAATTCTTACACAAAATAAAATAAACAATTCAACTTTTTTAAATCTCAAAACAAAAATAATATTAAAAAAAATATATTCTAACAATATTTTATTCAACTTTTAACTTTTATCTCAACTTATCTTATCTATTTTCGAAAACAAATGAGGCATTGTCGTGTTATATTTATATTTTTCACCAACACCCCTTAGCTTTGCAATCTCTTTCAAGCTACAATATTTCCAACAGGCAGCAACTTCTGGGCTTCTTAGAAACTTCTAGTGTAAAGCTTACATTGAGACATCGAGCTAAGTCCAACAGTGCAGCAAAATGGAAACTTCTCCTATTCCTGGCATAAATAAACTACTTTCTTATCTGTACATATTAATGGTTGCCCATTTTGTCAGCCCTTTGAGTTTCCCATGTCCTCCTAGACCATGCTGGGGCCAATACGTTATCTTCCTCTTTCTGCGTCTGAGCTCATATGAGCAATGCCACCTTGTTCCTGACAGAAGCACACTAATAGAAAGGTCTCCATCACTGTGCTGATATTCAAATGAACTATTGCAGTAGCCTTCAATTGTTAACGAGTTGAAAATGGTCCTCAGCAGGTTCACATTCCAATGTTTTAGGCTTTTATTTTATTCCATATCTGGGTCAATTCCCTTCATAAACTCTGGCTTAGAGGTGTCTTTCTATTATATATCGAGCAATACAAAAATATATAGAAAATATGTTAGAGAATATTTTGAGCATACAATTGAAGTGTCTATATAATGCCTAGAATGATTTAGATACACCAGTATGAATTCGACATTTCAAGGTGTCTGTTGTTATGAACTTGCTGTCCTAACATGGCTACAGAATTGCCACAAAAAGTGAAAAACCACTCACTACGTGCCAGAGTACATTATGTGATATTATCATTATAAGCATTTGCTTATAAGAATTGGTGCTTTCAATTTTTTTTCTTTGTAATGAGTAATGACGTTGCTCTAATGATGCAGTACCAGTTCCATCACCACCCAGGAAATCGCTACGAAAACCACAAACTCTCCACCCTTTCAGACCAGGCCAACCACCATCCATACAACCAGGTGAACCTCGTTAAGTGAATTATTAATTTAGCCACTAAATAGAGTTCTACATCTCTAGATGCACGAACTGCTTGCCAAGGTGCAAGCATACTTGTTTTTGTTTTTAATAGTGCAAGCGTACGTTAGGATATATATTCGAATTTTCTTATTGGCTTAGGCTATTGAACCTGGTAGTTTGTTGTGTTATCGGAACATGTGATTTTAGAGTTTGAACTCTATCTCCACCATGTTAAAAATTTCCTGAACCGTTATTGCCATAGAAAGAAGGAATAAAAAATTCTAGATTTGAATGAAAATAAACAACATGTCAAGTAGATGGCTATGTTTCTGTATTTGTAGAGTTGATTCACTATTTGATCATTTCATGGATCTCTTTCAACATGATGTCACAGACCATGCTGTCACTCCTGCATTAACTCCTCACAGCTTTGGCCAGAAAAGGCATGGCAAGCTAATTACCGCACCTCCCAACAAAGCATTGCACAATTTTCCTCCTCCGAACCACTCTCCAGTTAAAGGTAATTGAGTGCAATTGAAAATTGCATTTTCTAACTTTCAAGGTAGGGGAAAAAGAGTTCATATGCATGTATCAATATTATAAATGCATTTCATGATGTCACAGACCATGCTGTCACTCCTGCATCAAATCCTCTCAGCTTTGGCAAGAAAAGGCGCGGCAAGCTAGTTACTGCACCTCCCAACAAAGCATCGCCCAATCTTCCTCCTTGGAACCACTCTCCAGTTAAAGGTAATTTTGAGTGTAATTGAAAATGGTATTTTGTAAATTTTAAGGTAGGAAAAATAGAGTTCTTATGCCTGTATCGATTTTTAAAATGCATTTCCCTGTTGTAGGAAGCTTTCAACATCATCCCATTAGGCCTTCAAGTATTGCACTTCCACCTTCTTTATCATCTTTTGGAAGTCCTGAAAAGAAAGGGGCTCATGGTCCTGCATCTTCTCCTTCAATTCCATTTCATAAACATTATCACGCAAGAAGAAAGTTCAACAACTCTGCTCCAGAACCATCTTATCGGATTCATCCACCCACTTACAGTCAGCAAGGTTTGATTGGAAAGAGCTTATATTAACTTGTTACATTTCTTTATTCTTGGAGACTAGTGATGGTTAAATTTATCTGTATATCTTCTGAAACAATTCTTATATGAAATTTATAGGTCCTGAAATCTCCCCATTCCAATCTCCCCATCCTTCATCCGTAAGCAAGGGTTATCTCGCACCTGCACCATCACCAATAATACCATCAAGCCACTTCAGAAGTATGGTGAAGTGCATTTTAGTTCTTGCTTTAACCTTGTACTTTTCTTTGGGTCATATATAGGAAAAGTTGTTTGATACTCTTAGGGTATAGATGACATGGTATTCCCATTTTATCACAAAATTCTATACTGATAAATTCACTTACATAAACACTTCAATAATATGGCATTTTGTGGTAAGATGAGAGGACTACACATCTGTATTGATACTACCTAATAATTAATCCATCTACAGTAGCTAATTATAAGTACCTGACAATGATCATGTTGTGTCTGCAAGTGCCGATTCTTCCACCTACAATTTCTCCTTTGCGTTTTTCCCATGAAAAACCAAAGACTCCGCCACCCTTGCCACTGATGACTCTACCACCTCCACCTCCAAATGAAGGTACATAAACACTTGGCTCTCACAAGTTTAGTTCTTCCTATCATTTCCATTAAATTATCTGATGATCAGATTACCATTCTAAAAAATTTATTAATTATGTTTGATCCTATCTGCAGATTGTACTTCTGTGACATGCACAGAGCCACTAACATATACACCTCCAGGGGCACCTTGTGGTTGTGTGTGGCCAATTCAAGTTAAACTCCGCCTTAGTGTTGCAATATACACATTCTTCCCTTTGGTTGTACAGCTTGCTGAGGATATTGCAGCCAGTGTTTCACTAAACCGCAGCCAAGTTCGCATTATTGGAGCAAACGCAGCTAGTCAGCAGCTTGAGAAAACCAGTGTCCTCATCAACCTCGTACCCAAAGGACTGAAATTCAATGATACCGCTGCATTTTTAATCTATTATAAATTCTGGCACAGACAAGTTTCCATAAAGGCTTCAGTTTTTGGAGCCTACGAAGTATCCTACGTTCTCTATCCAGGTTATATATCTTTTTCCTCAACTTCATGTTTTGGAAGGTTCAGTGAAAAAAATTTCTTCTCAACAATCATTTTAATAGATGAATGCACATTTTTAACATTTTAGGGGCATTTGATGTTTAATTACTTTGGTCACGTTTATTATCTGTATCCTGCAGTTTCTCTTTTTGTTACAATTCTGAAGTTAACAAGCCTGGTGTTAAAGATAGCAGCCTGTTTTATCATTCTTGAAGTTGCTCTCAAACAGTTCTTTTTCCTGTTGTTTTGAATTTCGGTGTGTGGATTTTATTTCTGAATCTCTTTTACCTGTACAGGTCTTCCTCCATCTCCCCCTTCAGTGACTTCAAGCATTTCTGCAACAGATGATGGGCCATATGCTGGCCATGACAACAATGGAAGGATAATAAAACCTCTAGGGGTCGATGTGCCAAGGAGAAAAAAGGATGGACTTGGTGGAAGCATGATAATTGTAATCCTACTTTCATCTTGCACTGCCTTCATTATATGTATTGGAGTCGCTTGGCTTTTGGTATTGAAATGTGGTTTTTGTGTTCATTGTCCCGAACAAACTCCACATGCTTTAATATCTTCCCCTACAAAACCATCAGGTACTACATTTTGACCAAATGTCCTATTGATCCATCAATCATGTGTTTCTTGAACCCTGTAATTATTTCTTTAAGTTCTTGTATCTTTGGCAAAATATAGGCAACACCTAAATAATATTTCCACTCAACTTAAATATTTTGATTTGAATTACCATTAAGATCATTGCAAAATATAGTCTTCATTCTTGTTTCCTGATTTTTTTTCCATGGAATTTTGCTATTCAACTCACAAATTCTGATATAGTTCTGTATCTAAGATATAAATTTCTTAGTTTAGTATTAGGCAGAGTGCACTAAAGTACCATAACGAATTATATTTAAACTCAGAAGAAGCTGCTGGGTCTATGCTGTTTGGAAGCATGCACGGTCCAGCATCAACGTCGTTTAGTTCTGGCACGGTGACATATATAGGAACTGCTAAGACCTTTACTTTGAGTGACATAGAGAGAGTCACTAATAACTTTGATCCTTCAAGAGTACTTGGAGAAGGCGGATTTGGGCTTGTTTACAGTGGCATCTTAGATGATGGAAGGGAGGTGGCTGTCAAGATTCTCAAGAGAGATGATCAGCATGGTGGCCGTGAGTTCTTGGCAGAAGTTGAGATGCTCAGTCGTCTGCACCACCGAAATTTAGTTAAATTGATTGGCATATGCACAGAGGATCATACTCGCTGCCTAGTATATGAACTAGTTCCAAATGGCAGTGTTGAATCTCATTTGCATGGTAAGTAGAAATTCAACAAATGTCTATTTTTCAATGCCATGTTTGGTTGAAGTCTGAGATATTTATGGATTTGCATTATTAGCTTCTTCATCAGTGATGTGTGACTTCCAGGTGCTGACAAAGAAACTGATCCATTTGACTGGGATGCTCGGATGAAGATTGCCCTTGGTGCAGCTCGGGGCTTAGCCTATCTGCATGAAGACTCAAACCCACGTGTTATACATCGAGACTTCAAGTCCAGCAACATCTTATTGGAATATGATTTTACACCCAAGGTTTCAGATTT